>JASSUY010029721.1:0-32106 GCA_032466535.1 Forpus xanthops
GCCGCACCGGGGCGCACCGGGACCGCCACCGGGACCGGGACCGACCCATGGCCCGCGGCCCGCCCGCCGCGCCGGCGCCCTGAGCGGCCCCATGGAGCAGGTAGGAGCGGCCGGGACCGGCACCGGCACAGGGACGGGTCCGGCACCACCGGGAGCGGAGCCGCTCCGGGGACCGAAGGATGGGGACAGCCCCCAACCGGGACCACGAGGACCTCTCCCGCTGCCGGGGAGATCCCTCCGGCCCCCCGCGTGCTCCCCATCTGCTGCTCGGGGATCCCTTTTTGCCTCCCCGGGTCCCCACCCGCCTTCCCCAGCATCACCCCCGGCATCTCCCCATCACCCCCCTGCATCCCACCTCAGCATCACCCCCTGGTACCCCCATCACCCCCGTACTTCTCCATCCACCCCCCACCACCTCCCCATTGCCCCTCCTGCTCCTCCACCGCTCTCCATCACCTCTCCATCACCTCCTTGCTCCTCCATCACTCCCAGCACCCTCCTCAGCACCTCCCCATCACCCCTCTGCATCCCACCCTATCATCAGCCACCAGCTGCTCCCCCCCCTCCCCCATGAACCAGGTACCCCCAGAACCCCTCCATCTCTGCCTGCCCACCCTGGGCCCTTGTGTCCCATCCCTGCCCCATGACACCAGCGCTCCCACTGGCTGTGGCAAGTGCGTGGGCTCCCTGCATAGGCACCCATGGGTGCTTGCCCAGCCGGGGTCCCTGCCGCAGGGATGGTTTCTTCACCCAGCATGGAGGGGACAGAGGGGATGGTCCCTTCTCTGCCCCAGGTTTCCATCTCACCCTTTAGGTGTGCTTCACCCCTCTTGTGTGCACCAGCGTCAGGTCCAGCTCCCTTCCCACAGCCTCAGCACCCCCCAGGCTCTGCCCCCGGTCTTCTCCACTGCCCCATCCTGGCTTGGCCTAGATCTGAGAGATGGATTTAATGCCTCGTGTGTGCCCCTGGTCTGGGGCTGCTCAGGGGGACAGGGGCAGAGGTACTTCTTTGGGCATGACACGTCCCCAGCCTGCAGCAAAGTATCCAAGGCGAGGTTGGACACAGGACTCAGAGCACCGTGCTCCAGTGGAAGGTGTCCCTGCCAGAGGCAGGGATCGGGATTGGAGGAGCTTTAAGGTCCCTTCCCTCCTATGGTTCTGTGCTGGGGTCTGTGTGCTGATGAACACCCCGTGCCAGCCTGGGTCCACAGGAGCTCACGTCCATCTACCCCACCAGAGCATCCAAAGCCAACGTGGGTGCTGCATGTGATGCTCTTCCATCCCCATCCACAGGCTGCAATCCCTCTCCAGCCTCCTCCTTGGTGCTGCGAGCGTGGGTGCTCCCACACCCAAACCCCACTGCTCTCCGTGCCTCAGAGCTTACATCCCCGCTGGAAACATCCCCTTTCGCGCCCATCCAGCTGCAATGCAGAGGAGCTCCGGAGCTCCACACACCTTCCCCATTGGCAGCGACGCCTTTGGTGCTTTTAGGCCGGGAGCAGCAGCAGGTTGGCGTGTGCCGAGGCGAGCCCGGGCCGCGTGGGCAGCCATGGCCGCATCCCCTATCGCGATGGGCAGCGGGGGATGCTCGAAGCGAGGGGTCCCGCGGGTACCCCGATTCCCAGCAGGATTTCAGCCCCTCCCTGGTGTGGGATGAGCACGTAAGTCCCCACCGCCCCCCCGTCGCGCTGCCCTGGCTGCTGTGCCTCACTGCTGCCTTTCCTCATCCCATCCCGGATCCCCCCCGGCTCTGCTCTTGTTTATCCTCGCAGGCGGGGAAGGAGGGGTTGGGGCCGTAACCCCTTCCTCTCGCCGCCGTCAGCTCAAAATGGCTTCGTGCAGCTGTGGCTGCCGAGGGAAGAGAAGCTCTTGGCTGGGAGGGGTCTGCCTGAGGCTGGGGGGGGGGGGGGCGCCCACCGATGGACACCCAAAACCCGATATCCCCATCCCCATGGGCAGCGCATGGTCCTGCTCCGGCCTCTGTGATGTCGTGTCTTGCAGTGATGCTGCTGCTCCTCCGGCCACGCCGCTGCCCTGGTTTTTGCTTTTCTTCATTGAATCCATAGGATTAGGTTAAAACCTAAAGCTGGGATTCTCTTCTCATTTCCCTTTGTCTGTGGCTCCATAGGGAGCGGCAGCCTGGGCGGGTGGGGGGCTCACGCTCCCCCAGATCCGCTTCTCCAGCTGCTGGGATTTGGGATGGGCACCGAGGAGGTTGAGATGTGATGGATCTGCTCTGCTGAACCTGCCAGGGGGGTGGCTGCCTTGGGGGGGGGTGGTGATTTTCGAGTGGATGGTTATGGAATGGGGTATAGGTGAGTGGGGATGGTGGCTTGGGAATGCTGTGTCTGTGCCATCCCATCGCTGCACGTGGGGATGAGCGAGCTGCGTGTCCCCCAGGACTGCAAAAGGGGTCTCCGTGCTGGGGTGGAGACAAAGAGGGCTGGGAGGAGAAGGGAGGGATGGAGCATCGGCTGGTGGGGGCGCGGTGGCACCCACTCCTTGGGGATCCCTATGGAATAGGTGCCCCAGGAGAGGGACTGGGATCTCCTTGAGTCCCTCCCCAGTTTGTGCACCCCACAATGGGGTCACCTGTTGCTGGGGATGGCTGCTTGTCCCTGAGCTCATCGAGGGTCCATGCCTGTCTCCGGGCATCGCAGAGAGGGGGGGATCAGGGTGACCATGGCCAGCTCTGGTCATGTCACCTCCCCAGGGAGGGCGGCACTGGGGGGGGCACAAACGGGGACACAAGAGTCCTGGGGTCCACGTCCAAGTCCTGCCAGCAACGGCTTTTCAACGCCAGGCTTGTGGCTGGTCCATGCGGGAGGGATGCAGTGCATCCCAGTGGGATCCAGAGCTGCTCCACTGCACACAGGAGGGAGGTGGTGGCCCAAGAAGGGTTCTGGGGACAGAGGGACCCATTGTAGGGAGCTGAGCAGGGGTGGAGAGTGGCCAGAGACAGGCTGCAGGCATCCGGCTGCAGGGGAGGAAACGTCCCATCATCCACATCCGACTGCTTGTTCCCTCCGGTTGTGGGATGGCTCCCAAGGCTGTGGTGGCAGCGCTGCTATGGATCCCCCTTTGGTGCTGGCAGAGAGCAGGACCCCCCCATCCGACCTCCCTGTTGCTGTGGGTGCTGTGCCCCAGGGTGGCTGTTTCAGCATCCTGGGATGGAGGTGCTGTTCCTTCCTCCTGTGCTTGTGTGGCTGTGTATGAAGCACATGGAGGGTAAGCAGCACTGCAGGAGCCACCAGCCATGCAGGACATGCCCTTAAGCAGGATCAGACCCTGTGGCCTCTCTCCAGCTCCCAGTTCCTGGTGTTTCCGTGGCCGGAGGCTCGGTGCTCTGTTTGTTCTGGTGGTGCTGAGGTCTCTCCAGGAAGTCATTGTTGACACAGACTTAATTGTGTCACGGAACCCTGGTGCTGGCGCAGGCATGCAGCCCTGGGCTGCTCAGGGCTGGCACTGACCCTAGGACATGGCATGGATGTGCCAGAGCCCTTGGCACAAGCCTGAGCTGCACCATGTGTCTGGCGTGAGCTGATGCTTTTGCATCCTGGGTGTCCTCCCTGTGGCCTGTGCACGGAGCCCTGTCCCTGCTGGGGACCAGGATGAGGATGGTGACACCCGCTGGCAGCAGAACCCCCTCAGGGTGCTGTGATGGGAGATTGGGTGATCACTCTGCTGTGCCCTGCGCTGCCTTGAGCTCAGCCCACTTTGGGCTCAGCCCCCCACAGGCTCAGCCCTCTTGGACCTGGTTGAACCCCAGCTCCAGCCCCTGTGTCCGTGCATCCCCATGGGCTGTGCCCATCACTCCTCCCCGGTTTCCTGTGCCTCCTCCTGCTTTCCCATCACGTGCGGCTCCGTTTCCTCTCTGGCATTGCCTCCGTCACCCCAGGGCTGGTGCTGGGTCTCGGTTCCATTCCATGTGCTGAGCTCAAGCCTGTGGTGACTCTGGGCTTGTGCCACAGCATCGTGATTGACTGCTGTCACCAAAGCACCTCTGCGGTGCTGTTTGCACCCCGAGACTCGGGTGTGGGAGGTAATTTGTTCAGTGGCTGCTTAATGACAGCTTTAGGATGCTCTGCTGTGGTCCAAGCGGCCTGAGCTGGGCTGGGCCCTGTCTGGCTGCCCCCGTCCCTCTGTCTGCCAGGCCAGGCTCCGTCCGTCTGTCCTGCTGTTTCCCATCTTTGCCGTTTCCTTTCTCCGTGGGTCTGTGTCAGCCTTTGTCCCTCCGTCAGCCCCAACCCCGGTGTTTCCGTCCCCGTGTCTGCCTGTGCCAATCCCCATCACTCCTGTCCCCCTGTCCTGGTGTTTCCTGTCTGTGTGCCCTTCTGTGCTCCTCCTCCCACATTGCCCGGCCTTGGCCGTGTCCTACCAGTCCCTGTCCTGCTCTTCCATGATCCCTCTGCCCGCTCCCTCTGTGCCTGCACTGGTCAGTTCTATTCCCGATTCCTGTCCTTCTGTCCTGGCTTATCCTGTCCTGGGTGTCCCTTGCACATCCAGGGGGGTCTCATCTCCATCCCTCTCCTCGTCCCTGGGCGTCCCCCACCCACTCCTGGTCATCCAATCCCCATCTGTATCCTTGCTTGTGGGTGTCCATGCCTGTCCCTGAATGCCCCTTGCTTGGTCCTGGTCCCTGGATGTCCCATCCACTTCCTGTCCCTCTGCTGGTCTCTGGATGTCCCTGAACGTCCTTTCCCTGTCCTGGTCCCTGGGTGTTCCCTGTCCATCCCTGTCCCTGGATGTGCCTTGCGTGGTCCTGGTTCCCGACTGTCCCATCCATGTCCCTTCCCAGTCCCGCTCCTTGCGTGTTCCACCCGTGTCCCGGTCGCCGCTCTCCCCATCCGCTCTCCCGGTGCCCGCCCCGCTCCGGTGCCGCGGTCCCTCCCGTCGGGGCGGTCCCATCCGCGCCCCGCCCGCTCCCTCCCGCCGCCGCGGGCGCTCGGAGGAGGCGGAGCCGCTCCCGGGGCCGGGCCCGGCCCAACCCGAACCGAACCGAACCGAACGGGATCGGACCGCGCGGGGCCGGGGGGGACCGCACCGCTCTGAGCCTCATCGGGCTGCTCCGAGCCGAGCCGGGCCGGACCGAGCCGAGCCCGGCCGCCGCGCCCCGATGAATGGGATCGCCTTCTGCCTGGTCGGGATCCCTCCGTCCTCCCCCGCGGTGAGCGGCACCGGGTGATACCGAATGGACCGGGGAGGCTGTGGGCTGGGGGAGCTGGGACGTACTGGAGGTGCTGGCATGGCGCCGACGTCCGGCAGTGGGGCTGGGCGATGCCCGGGCTCCTCGAGGGCCATGGGGCTGGGGCAGTGGGGCAAGGACAGTGGGACCGGAGGGATCCAGCCCCGCTCATGGGGCTGTGTGCCACGGGCGATGGTGGCCTCGGTGACTCACCACCGGTGACCATCCGCAGTGGTGTCGTGGCAGGGCGGTGGGGCTGAGGCGCCTGGATGCGGCCATGGGGCTGAAGGTGAGACCTTGGGGGTCAGCTTCCCCTATGTGGGACAGGACCCGCAAACACACACGTGTGTTTCCTCCATAACTTCTGGCTGGGCTCTTTCCTTCTGGGTCCGGCTGCTCCATCCCTGCCAGCTCCTGGCACTGGGTAGGCAGAGACCCCCCTCAGTGTGCCCATAGCCCCTCCAGGTCCTATCCTGCCCCACACAGGGCTTCAAGCAGGCCCTCACCCTCGAAGGTATTTGCATCCCCACTGCCCCACTCTGCGGATGCTCCTCCCGTGGCGTGGGCACCAGCATGGCCCGGCAGGCGCTGGGGCCATTCCCGTCTCCCCTTGGAGCAGCCAAGAAAGCCCAGCCCAGCCATCGTCCAAAACCCCATTTCCTGCCCATTCCATGCCAAAGCCCGGCGAAGGCGTGGGGTGGGGATGGGGATGGGGATGGTGAGGGGGCCGGTGGTGAGGGGCACGGCTGGGATGCGGCCACGGTGCCGGGCTGGCACAACGCCGGCTAATTTGAGCAGAGGTTGCACGTCCTTGCCCCAGAGCTGAATTCGGCCTCTGTTCCTCAGTTCCTGGTTATTTGAACTCGGCTTCCTCGGCCCGACCATGGGGCTAATAACCAGCCTCAAAGGATTAATTGGGGTGTGCGAAATGGTTCAGATATGGGGAGTGCTGCTCGTTGCAGCGGCTGAGCATTAATCATGGTTTCTCTTCAGATTCCTCCCTGCTTACTCTCTACCATCGAACGCGCGCAGTCAGATTTGCAACGCTCTTGAAATCTGCTTTTCTGCTGCTTTTTTTGGGGGTGAAATCTGTCCTTTTGGGTGGGCAGGACCCACCTCTGCTCCCCTGGGTGACTTGGGGCTCTGGGTGACTTGGGGATGAGTTATTACGGTGGTGGAAGGCACTTTGCAAGCCTCCAGCGGGGACTCTGTGCTGAGCAAGCGCACATCCAGCCCAACGGCCATCCCTGGGGCTGCACCCCTCTGTCCCCCAGCCTTTGACCAGTGGATGCTGCCGTCATCCCCATGTGGCTCTGCCTCCGTCCCAATGTCCCTATTTACTGGTGCTCTTGGCAAACTGAGTTTCTTAATGCCTTTCCCCCCCCCCCTTCCCTTTCTTTCTGAACCCTGAACTTGAAAGACAGGAAAAGCCTGTGCTCGGTGCCGCAATCCTGCCTCGCAAGCGCAAAACCTGGCACTGTGCTGGGACACGTGGTGTGATGCCACCCTGGGGTCTGGCTGCCCACACCGGGGGGCTTTGGAGCCGTGGGGTCCCCGGGAAGGGTTCTGACCTCGCTGCTGCTGTGGTTTTAACCTTGACCTGTCTCATGCGCTGGCACCCGCCTTGCGCCGCGGGGGGACTGATGGGTGATGCTCAGTGTCCCAAAGCCTCCCGGGGCTGGCAGCGCTGCCCGGGTGCTGTCATCTGCAGTGTGAAGTGCCAAGGAACCAGTGCAGGGAGCAGGGACTGTGGTCTCTGGGGTGTTGACGTTGCAAGCGTAGGGGACGTGGTTATGGCTCTTGGTTTGGGATTGGGGCTGGCACCGGTGGTGCATGGGAGCTGCAGGATCAGATCCCAGGACCCTCAGAGCTGTGTTCTGGGGCCTTTCCCTGCTTTAAGCAGAGCAGGGAGAAAACACACAGGGATGAGGGGGTCGTGTTGGGAAGCTCCTGAGCAACAGGGAATGGCTTTTTAGTCTCATTAAAAGGGGACAAAAAAGCTTAGTTTTCATGTCGGTGTGGTCCCATTAACAAACCAAGCTGGTCCTCAGCAGGCAGCAGGACCTGATTTAAAAAGGAATGGAGATAGATGACCTATTTTAAGCTCTCAAGTTGGAAACTATCGACCTGGCCGCCTCTGGGCCGTGAGCAGCAGGGCCGGCTGCACGGGCTGAGCCTTGCCTCCTGCTCCCAAACCCGTCCGGCTTTCCAGGAGCTGGCCTGGCTTGGGATGCCCCAGGTTGTAAAGCAGGGTGGCTGCTTTAAACCTGCCGCCAACCTCCTGGCTATGGACCAGATGTCTCCAGCCTTGGCTCAGAGCACCCGAAGCGGCTGACTCCCTTTAACGTGCCTGCTTATCCCAGGATTTCATTAAGTCTTCCCTAATTGCCGCAGCGAGACGTGTTGCAAGACCCACAGCGTCGCGGTCCGGCATGTCGGAGCCATCGCCTTGGTGGGAATCAGCTGCATGCCCTGTGGTTCCCAGCCCCTGGATTGCTTGGTGTGGCTGGGATAGGGGATGGGTGCCATTCCCCAGCACTGAAAGGAAAAGGGTGGGTGAGAGTCATCAAGTGGCCATAATGGAATGGCTTTGTCTATGGGGGTGTTGACCCCAGAATGGGATCCAGCAGAATCCCCCTTGCCTCTGCCTGCAAGTGCTTTGCTTGGGTGAGACCCTGTTGCAGCAGGAGGGAGCTGGGGCTGCAGTGAGCTGTATCCAGACTGGGATAGGACTGGCTTCCTGCCATAACTCCTAACCTGGAGCTGGGTCCCCCCCATGATGTGCAGGTCCCAGGGCTCTGCTGTAATGCACCCACCATCAGTGGCACCCCCATAGCAGCACCCCCAGACCTGTCACCCCACAGTGCCCACAGATGCCTTCCCCCCACCCAACCACCCCAGTGGCAACAGTGGAACCCTTGATGTGGCCGAGCTCGTGGGGCAGCCGTGGGGTGGGTGGGACGGAGCCCGGTGGCTCTGGGGGACAATTGTGCTATTGTGGCACACAGTGGGCTCTTTCAGTGCCGTGCGAGGCGGGGGGCCGGGGCTGGTGGTGACTGGTGTGGCATCAGTGGCAGGATGTCCCTGGGTGGGATGGGGAGGTGATGGAGCAGGGGGGGGACAGACCGGTCCTTGGGTTTATGGATGCGCGTGGGCTGTGGAAAAATGTTGGGCTGCTTCTAATGGCAGGAAAACACCGCTGGGTTTTAGGGCTGCAGCAGAGCAGGAGGTGCTATGGGAGCGTGGTGGTCCCCAAAGCTGCCTCTTTATTTCCCCATCCTTTGAGGGATGCAGGATTTGTCACTTCTGCGCATCCCCCTCCCCGAGCATCACCCGCCCCTTTGCTCTACCCCATCCCTGCTGCACAGGCAGCACCCCAGGGTGGTCCCTCCACCGTGCACGGGGTCCACGGGCCTGGCCCCCACCCCAGGCCCCCGGCCTTGAGCGGGGCAGAGGCTGGAAGGAGCCGGCAGCTCCTTCCCTTGACCTCCATGGGTAGGATTTTCCGCCGTGGAGGAGCGGGAGCAGAGCGTAAGGTGCCTCTCGGAGCCGCCGGAGGAAATGGCTCATTGTTAGTGCTGCTGAAAAAATAGAGCCCCGAAAACCTGCAATAATGAGGCCAGCTTCTATTTGAGGGTTTCCATGGGAAAAACAGGAAACGGAATCCTGGTCCTTTTCTAGGGCTCACTGCTGATAACACCGCTTAGGGAGAGAATGAGAAGCTGGGGGTGAAGGCAGAGCCTCGGTCACCTCAGTGTCACTTTGGCTCCGTGCTTCCCAGCGTGTCCTGCAGGGTTTGGGACATTGGGCACATCCCCGCCGAGCTCAGGCCCGGTGTGGTTCCGATCCCTTGTCCCCATTCCCCCCTGGTGCTGCGTGTTAAGGATGAGCTGTGTGTCTGGGGACATGTGGGACACAGGATGGGAAGGGAAGGTGTTTAGGGATGCCCTAAAGGAAGAGACCACAGGATGGTGGCACCACGGGGAGGTTCTGTGTTACAGGGGATGTGGTGTGCGCTCATCCCGGCTGACAGAGCTGCCCTGTGGGGGCTCTCAGAGCCAGAGTGTGGTGCTGGGTGTTGGAGAGGGCTGAGCTGGAGCCACATCCTGCCAAAGGGAGCTCAGTTTGGTCACGACATGGCCTGGAGGGGATGGAGCCAAGCGGGGACCCGGCGAGGAGCTGTGAAGGAGACACTGTTGAGATAGAAGTTGGTGTTGGGAAGGAACAAAGCGATTTCCTTCCCCACGTTCACACCCGGAGCGGAGCAGGAGGAGTGCTCAAGCACCAGCCCATGGCTCCTCCAACCTCCCCATCAGCACTTGGCTTGCTGTCACCCGGGAAGCATCACCCCTGTCCTGGCTGCTTCGGATGATGGGGATGCGGTTCCCCAGCCGGGCACATGGTCCCAGTGTGGGGTAGGATTTGGCAGTGGGTCAGTGCTGCCAAGCCTTGCATGTCCCACACCCTGTGCCATCCCCGGAGCTGGTTGTGAGGATGAGGATGGCACTCAAGCTGTGGTCCTCGTGGCCATGTTCCATTCCACTATGATGTCTGCGGGGTCCATGATGTCCATGGCCTTGGTGCAGTGATGGAGTGGGAAGGGAGGAATCTGTTGAGCATTGTAGTGGATGCTCAGGGCATCCCCAGCCCTGGCAACCAAGAGCCATCCCCAGAATTCCTACCCTGTCTATGGATGCCTATGGATGATGCATCCCTGCCCAGGCTGGGATGTGGCATGGGAGCTGCTGGGAGTCATTGAGAGGCACCAGTGGGGAGGGGTCTTTCCATCAATGAAGTGCTGTTGCCTTCAATTCCCAATGCTGCTCCTTCTGCATGGGATGTGTATCTGCTTCCCAGCATCTCCCAGTGGGATGCAGCTGTGCTGGGGCCTTCCGAGGGCCCAGGAGCATGTGCTGGCTGTGTGCAAGCAAGCCAACACCCCCCAAATCCCTGCTGAGTCCCAAATCTCCTCAGCCCTGGTTTGGGTTAAGGAGCATTAAAACGCTTTCTCCTGGGGTTGGTAATCCTGGAGGATGGGGCTGGCTTCTCCCAGCATCACCTCCGTGCTTTGTCCCCTCTCCTGCCACCGCATGGCCATGGCCAGGTCCTGCTGCAGGACTATGCCCTAGGGTGCATGGGTTGGGTGCAGGCAGCCCCTGCTCTTGGCTCCCTTCGAGGCGATGCCTCCCCACATGCTGGCTGGGACCAAGGGGTGCTGGTGGGACCTAAAGTGGGAGCAGGCAACAGCTTTGCCATCCAAGGGCTGGGAATAACTTATTGTCTCAACACAGCTTTCTCCTCCCCAAAAATCCTATTAAAACCTCATTTTTCTGACCCTAATCCCAGCTCACCATTCGGGAAGGATTAATGGTTGCATCCCCTCCCTTCCCTGCGTGCTGTGGGGCTCTATGCTGGGAGAAACCTCCTTCCCGCATGGAAAGCAGTGCTGGAGGAGGGATGCTGGGGCCAATCCCAGCATGTCATGGTGGTGGCAGGACTGGCAGCTGCCTGTCCCTCTGTCCCCTGTTCCTGCCCCAGGCATGACGTGATCCTCACTGTGTGCCAGGGGTTGTGATAACCCCACAGCTGCAGCTGGCAGCACTGGGATATCATAGGGTGTCCCCCCCCAACCGGGACCACCAGCTCCATCCTGGGGGTGTCCGCATGGCCTGGGCAGGGTGGGAGAGCTCTGAGAGCAGCAGCCATGGGGCAGGGAGGTGGGAAATAGGGAAAGCCTCATGGGAAAGGCTGGCAAAGTCAGGGCAGCACTGCCTGGGGTGCTCCATGCCTCAGTTTCCCAGTGTGTTTGGATGGGAGTGCAGGCAGGGAGGTGATGCCGGCACCAGCACCCATGGGTGCGCTTCCCCATGCCTGCTGCAGCGTGCTGGTTCCAGGGCATGCCGGGAACGCCGCTGCCTTTCCCCCTTGCTCCTGTTTGGCTGCGTATTTAGGACACTCCTGTGCAAAACACAGGGGTTTGGAAGGCGTCCAGGAGCGCTCGCATTCCATGGGGTGGAATCTGCCCCCGCCAACGCTGCTTGACCTTTCCTGCTTTGGGCTGTAGGAACGAGCCTGAGGCCCATTCTCCCCGAGATCCCCCCCTCTTCTGTGGGACAGGGAACCCCAGCCACCTCCCGGGCTCAGTGCTGATGGGAAAGGTGTGAGTGAAGGTGGCAGGATCACATCCGCTGTTCCCAGTGCTTGGTGCTCCCGAATGGAGCCATCCCTCTGTGACAAGTTGCTTTCTTGCCCCCTCTTAGCTCAACCCACCCCCCCCCCCCCCCCCGGGCTCTGTTCGCATCCACAGCTCTGTTATCCTTGTCTCAGGAAGCTCTTCCTGCTGACACATGCTGGAGTGGCTCCCATGGGAGACCCGTTGCATGCACATAGGGTGACAGTGGGAGAAGGCAATGGCAGGGATTTGGCTCCTGCCTTTTCCCATCCCAATTTCTCCTTACATTGCCAGTATGGAGGCACTGGGATAGTGCCATGGTGTCACCAAGGAACCAAGCCAGCCCTCAGCAGGGTACGGGACAAGCACTGGGGGCTGTTTGGGAGCACAACCTTCGGCCAGGGTAAACAAGCTGAATGCTATGGGGAAGTGCAGGGAATGAGGGATGCCCCATCCCTGGCAGTGTTCAAGGCCAGGTTGGATGAGGCTTGGAGCAAGCTGCTCTAGTGGAAGGTGTCCGTGTCAGTGGGATGAGCTTTGAGGTCTCTTCCAACCCAGCTCATCCTGTGATCCTGTGGATGCCAACGCACTGCCACCATGCAGGGAGTCCCCAGGAACTGTCCCCTCGCTGATGGCTGTGGCCATTGGGTGCATGGCACCGCTGATGGAGCGGCGGGGGCAGAGGAGCGGAGGGGCCATGGGGAGCAGGATGGTGGCCCCAGGGCTGCGGGCTGCAATCCCAGCAATGCCCGGCATGTCCCGGCGCGGCCGCATGTGCCTCTCCTCGGCCTCCAGCACGGCAGGAATGTGGCGCGGGACCCCCTCGAGCGGGGACAGGGACAGGGACGGGGGGAGGCATCGCTCTGCTCTGGTGTCCGGGCTCACCACGGTGCTGCCGTATTCCTTATTCCTCCCATGTTTTGGCTCAGTTCAGGGGAGCCAGGATTGAACCGCAGGAGTTGGTGACTCCATGCATGGGGAGCAACAGGGACCTGCAGCCCTGAGTATCCCCCAGAATGGGAGATGGGGGGAGCTCTTGGTTTGTCTCCTGGTGGGAAGTGATGGTTTTGGAGCCATCACCCTTTGCCATAGGCACTGAGCAGGAGGGTTGAGGGGCTTTTAGGGTCCCCAAGGATCTGTGTTGGTCCCTGCAGTGCTGCAACAGCAGAGTCTGGGGCTGTGTGTGTCTCTGTTGCGTGGGACAGAGGGGACCAGGGATGACTTGAAGCCCCCTCTGTCTACCCCCTTGTAGAGCCCACTCGTCTCTGACCGAGCAGGGGGACACTTGCTGCACCCGCGGGGTGTTCTCCCTCCCTGTCCCCAGCATCGCCTGGTGCCCTGTGTGAGTGAGCAGAGGAAGGAAGGAAGGAAGGAAGGGAGGAAGGGGCTGGGAGGAGGGCAAGGAGGAAGCAGGGAAGGGTGGATGCAGCCCCGGGGTGATGGAGGAGGAAGGGGCAGAATGGGAAACAAAAAACAACAGCCGAGAAGAAAGAAAGAAAAAAGGAAAGTCCTGGCAAAGGGACACTGCAGGCACGGGGTCCACAGCTGGGGCATGTGGCTGTCCACCATCCATCCATCCATCCATCCATCCACCCACCCATCCACCCATCCATCCGCCCATCCATCCATCCATCCATCCATCCATCCATCCATCTATCCCTCCCTCCCTCCCTCTGTCCATCCACCCACCCATTCACCCATCCATCCACCCATCCATCCATCCATCCATCCATCCATCCATCCACCCATCCATCCCTCTATCCATCCCTCTATCCATCCATCCACCCATTCACCCATCCATCCATCCATTCATCCATCCATTCATCCATCCACCCATCCATCCATCCATCCATCCATCCACCCATCCATCCACCCATTCACCCATCCATCCACCCATCCATCCACCCATCCATCCATCCATCCATCCACCCATCCATCCATCCATCCATCCATCCATCCATCCATCCATCCATCCATCCATCCATCCATCCATCCACCCATCCATCCCTCCCTCTATCCATCCTCCCATTCACCCATCCATCCACATCTACCCCACCCTCCGCCCATCCCACCCTCCCTCCTTCCCTCCCTCCGTCCCTCCCTCCCTCCGTCCATCCCACCCCTCATCCATCCCACCCTCCCGTCCCACCTCAGGGCTGCAGCCGGGGAAGGCGGCGATGCCTGAGCCCATTCCTGCTCCGGCTGCCGGCTGAGCCCCCTCACCCTCACCGCATGGTGGAGGAGAGCTCGGGCAGTAGGGCGCGGGGGTCCCGCCGGCTGCTGCGGGGCTGCCCCCGGCCCCTTCCAGCCCCCAGCCCCGTGCTGGTGCTGAGCAAGAGGCTGTGGAGCGTGGAGCGAGCGGGCCGGGGCTGGCGCCTGGAGCTGCCGGTCGGGGTGGACTGCAGCTCCCCCGAGCCGCGCTGCCTGTGGCTGAGCAGCCTGCGCCGGCTCTCTGCGGGAACCCCGCACCGCGGCCCCGCGAACCCCCGCACCCACAAGTGCCACCGGGTGAGACCCGCGTGTCGTGGTGGGCTCGGAAGGGAGGGAAGGGGCTGCGGGGCTCCGCTGCGCAGCGGGGTGGGCTGGGGTGGGCTCTGTCCCCTCTGTGCTGGAGGTTGGGGATGGGGGTCCGGGTTCCTTCCCCAGTGTGGGGCTGGAAGCTGCGGGTAAGGGCAGGGCTGTGCCTGGTGTTTTATTCCCACTCTCCGTGCCCGGGGGGGGGGTGGTGGTGGTGGTGGGGAGGATGGATCCTGACCCAAAGGAGAAAACTCCTTTGTTCTGTAGCAGTGGAGCTGCCCGTCCATGGGGCAGCAAGGTGGCATGGTGACATGGGGCGCAGGTGACACCGGTGCTGGGGGAAAGGGGACATCTCAATTAGGGCTTTCTGGCCCTAACTGCGATTAAAATCAAGCCAAAAAGCCAGGAAGTAACTGGCTTCTGCTGGGATAGGGGACGGGATGCTGGGGACAAATGGCTGAGGTGACCAATCAAGTGTGAACCCACTGCTGGGGCAGCTGGAGCATCTGCCAGTGCGGGATGCCCGAGGTGGGGGCACATCCAACCCACACTGGGGCTTTGCAGTTCAGAAAGCTCCGAGATGGGGTGGGTGAAGAGGGGAAACTGAGGCACGGAGGTCTGGGGTGGTTTGTAGGGTCTTTGGGTTGACTCCATCAGATGAAGGGACAAGGGATCTGAAGTGGGAAAACCACCACGTTGAGGCTGTAACAATCCCAAAGGACACTTAATCAGGGCAAGGCAAACCCCCATCCTTGGGAACGGGATCAGGGCACTGGGTCCCTGTGGGATGGGAGCGTTCTCGAGGGATTCCTCCTCCTGCATGACTTACAGAACCTCGGGATAGAGCCACAGCCATGGCTGTGGGGTGGCTGTGAGCACAGGGCCACATCCCTGTCCCTGCGGATCGGTGCTGTGGTGGTGTCTGCACTGATCCTGCCCCCTCCGAGGCTTGTCTGTGCCGGTTAAAATCAGCAGGGCACATTCAGCTGTCAGCTTAAAAATAATCCAGCAGCCACGGACACAATGGAGGGCGCAGATGGGGACAGGCGCCGGGATGGCCGCTGGGCAAAGGGATGGGGGTCCCCCGGGAGTGTGGGGCGCCCGTTGCCATCTGGTTGGGGGTCATTGGTTGAAGCTTTGGGGGCTCATGGGGAGCTGTACCCCTGTATGGTGCTGGTGGGGGGGGAGGTTCTGGCTCTGCAGTGCTGATGTTTGGAGCATTGCTGCTCTCTGCTGTGTTTTGGGGTATCTGTGGTGTTATAGTATCCCAGGATGGGTTGTGTTGGAAGGGACCTTAAGGCTCATCCAGCTCCAACCCCTGCCATGGGCAGGGACATCTTTCATAGAGCAGCTTGCTCCAAGCCCATGTGTCCAACCTGGGCTCGTTTGTGAGCACCCAAAGCCACTGTAGTTGGGTCTGGCAGTGATGGAGTGGGTGCTGCGCCAGGGTGAGACCTCATGGACTGCAGTGCCAGAGCTGTGCCCTCACCATGGAGACCTTGATCCCCATGGGGATGGGACCCCCAACAGTGGGGCCCATGCGGGATGTGCCAGCACCGGGGGCTCAGCCTGGCCCTGCTGAGCTGCTGTCACATTCCCACCCCCCGGCAGCGAAAGGGCCCACTCAGCACAGCACAGACAAAGGCTTTTTTGTGCCACTGTCCCTTTGTGTGTCCCTTTCCCCTCCCTGCTCCCCATCCATCGCTTCAACCCAGACAGCGCCTGAATTTTAACACCCTCATCCGGGGCTGACTCCCGGCTGCTGTGGTGGGCAAAGAGATCCCGCTGGGGCCGGGCCCATCCTGCCTGTCACTGCCCTGCCTGGCTGTCACTGCCCTGCCTGTCCTTGCAGCTCCCAGCTGGCTGGCTTCTCCAGCTTCAGCAGGAATTGGTGCTGCCGAGGCACCGGGAAGGGCCCTCTGCTCCCTTTGGCTGTGGCGCTGCTCCTGCCACTGAAGGGTTGGTGGATGCACAGCCAGATGTGCAGCCAGATGTGCTGCCACATCCCTCACCAGGGCAGCACCATAACCCCTCCTGGGCTCAGCCAAGGGGTCTGTTTTCCTGCTGTCTCCAAGCTCTGTTCCCAGTGCGAGGCAGGATGTCCATGACTCTGCTGTGGCCATGTTCCCCATCCCAGCACCGGGATGGAAACGTGTCCCTCCTGACTCCATCTGCTGCTCCAGGCAGGCTCCTTTGCCAGTGCCCATCGTGGTGCCAGGTCCCTGCCCTGTCTCGGGAAGCATCACTCATCCCGCAGCTCTTTCTGGCTTGCCCTAGGTTATTACCATGGCGTCATCAGAAGGGGACCTTTTATCCCCAATTCCCCCATCCGCTCCCATCCCTCCTCCTTCTGCACTGCCTCCTGGGTCCCATTCACACCCCCAGGCATGGCTCATTCCCCCCCCCCCCTTTAATTTCCTTTCTATGCACCTTCTCCCCAAAGTTTCCATCCAAGGAGTTTTGGGGGATGGTCTTTGGTGCTGGAATTCACTGGGATTGGGGAAGGGGTCCCTGAGGGTTCCGGGCAGATCCCAGCCCCAAGTGCAAGGCTCTGGGTGCTCAGGCATGAGGGTGACTGCCTGCACCCCCCTCCAGAAATGACATCTTCCTCCTTGTCCCCCCAACAGCCGACACCAGGCCGAAGAGATGGGGCATCCCCAAACGCCAACGTACCCCCCGAGGGCTCCTTCCCTTGGGTGGGCCCCAAGACGGTGCTGCTGCGGAAGAGCTCGCAGGGAGGGTTCGGCTTCACCCTCCGCCACTTCATCGTCTACCCCCCGGAGTCAGCGGTGCACTGCAGCACCAAGGTAGGGCTGGGACCCCCCCCATAGGGACCCCCGGGGCTGTTGGTGTCATGCAGGATGGTTGTGTAAGGGTGGGAATGGGGCTATCCATCGCCTGCTTGGTTGGGGTACCCTGGGATGAAGGAGCCCTCGGAGATGTGCTCTAAGCAAGTTGGCAGCGCCTCTGGAGGTATCCCGAAGCCTTTTGGCACAAACACGGTTGGCTGTGGGAACAGAGTATCCCTCAGCTCCCCATATGGCTCTGGCATCCTTGGGAATGGCAGGAAAAAGGCACTTCAGAGCCCCCGAGGCCAGGGGGAGGCTTGGCACAGCAGGATGCTGCTCGAGCTGAAGTGAACCACACAAGGGCACTGCCATTCCCATTTTTGGCTCCCAGTTTTCCTGGTTGGAAGCTTTGGGCTGGATCTGCTCCAGGATCCAGCGGCTGCACCCTGGACCCTTCCTGGGTGCTGCCTTCTGGAGGGACCAACCCTGTGCTGGCCTTCAACTCCTGCACCTTCCAAGCCATCAAGAAACACTCATCCAGACGGCACCTTTCTATTCTGGGATTGAGGGACTATGTCAAACCTCCCAGCAGCTTCCAGCATGGACCGTGGTGCCCTCTGCACCTGAAGGCAGTGATCCAGCTCTCCTGCCATGCCAGCTCCAAGCTCCTGGGGTCTAAAATCCTCCTCTCACCCCATATTCTGCAGTGGCAGCTTCATGCAGATGAAGGGAGAAGGGTTTGGAAGCTGCATCATCCATCTCAGCCCTTTCCCTGCTCCGGGCTGAGTGGACCTGGATGCTCCCATCACCCCAGAGCTTCACAGCCCCACTGCTCTGGCTGCCCCATGGGTTGGCATTGGCTGCTTCCTCCCCACAGGGAACCACAGTGGGAAGTGAGTCACAGGGTGGGGAGAAGCAATTCCCTGGAATCCTCACTCAGCATCCTCTGTCACAGTGCTTTTCCAAGGCTCCTGATTCTGCTTCCCCAAATTCTGTCTGCGCTTCCCTGCTCACACCGCTAACACGGACCTGACTAGGAAAGCTTTTCCCATGCGGATGGGCTGAATGGACCCCCTCCCTTCCTAAAGCATCCTCCAGGAGAGAGGGACTTAGAGCCTACATTGGGCTCCGGGGTGGGAGGACATGGGACCGCGTGGGAAGGAGCCGGATCAGCACCGGGAGGTGGAGATGCTCTTGGAAAGATGCTGGGAACACCGGGAATAGCCTCCGGCAGCCGGAGCCGGCGGGGCAGGGTGCGGTGCGGCTGGCTCAGCACCCATGGGTGCCGGCGGGCAGCCAGGTCCGGGGGCTGAGTTTCGGTGGGGTTGACTCAGCCGGGAGGGTGAGGGCAGAGCCGCGCTCAGTGCTCCGTGCCTCAGCTCCAGCCATGACAATGGTGCTGCTGGGCTGCCCCTGGGGCCAGGAAGGGCGCTGGGTGCCGCAGGGTGAGGACGGGCAGGGATAGGGTGAGGCTGTGCCTCCAGGGCCTCTAGATGTCCCCATCGTCTGCCATGGCACCGCGGCACAGGCAGTGGTGTGTGCCGAGGCTGTAGGATGAGGCTTCTCCTTCCAACCACGGAGATGCTTCCAGCCCCCTCACTGGGATAGAGACTGCCCCCATCCCAGCACCCCAGAGAGACCTCTGCTCATCCTGGGGACATCGGGAGCTGTGTCCCTGCTCTTGGCTGGAGCTGAGCCTCTGTCCCTCCCTGGAGACAGCAGGATCCGGCCCTTGTGGAGTGAGAAACCCCATCCCGGTGCTTGGGTCCCTCCCTTGGATACAGGCAGGAAGCTGCTGGCTCCATGGCAGGGCTGGGTGCTCAGCATAGTGGGTGCAGCCCCATGTGTGTGCCAGCACGCTGTGCTCTGCCCCAGCTTGGCTCTGGAAGAGGATCCCAATGGGAGGATGCAGGGCAGGAGGGACAAATCCACTTGGCTCCCAGGGCTTTCCCTTCCTGTGGCTGGGAATGGGGTGCTGGGACCCCCCTGCAATGCTCACTGCAGACTTGAGGATGCCTGTTCAAGCCCATCCCCTTCCCGGGGGGGTCTCAGCCGCTGGCACCCACTGCCTGGGTTCTCTGTTCACATGGGTGCCTCCAGCCACCTCTATCCCTCCACTGGGACCCTACTGTGGGCATTCAGGCTCTCCCTTACTTGGTGGCCCAGGTGCGATGCCGCCATAGGGATGGCTGGGGTATTTCCAGCTCCCCTGCCCCACAATCAACCCCTTCCCCACCATTTGGGTACCAGGGTCCTGCGGTGGGTCCCGCATGGGGCTTCATGGCACTGGCACCCCTTGGGTCCCTTCCGGGTCCCCTCTCCTTTGTCCTGGCCACTAAATAAATGTGTTTCTCTTGTTTTGGCAGGAGGAGGAGAATGGGAACCGAGCAGGTGAGTACCAGAGGAACCCTGCACACAGGGGCATAGGGATGTCACAGTTCACTGTCCCCACTGGCTGGCACTGCAGCCCTAAACACTGCCTGGTGGTGAAGCTTCATGGGGTTTTGGTGTCCCCAAAGCCCTTGGGATGATCACTGGACCTTGTGCCTAAAGAGGGGTCTGTCCTGAAGCCAGAGGGGCTGTGGTGTGGCCCCTTCAAGTGGGCAGCTTGGCCAAGCACAAGGTGTCTGGGGACAGGGGCACGGCCCTGCTCTGCTCCCTGCGGCTGGTGCTGATGTGAGTGAATGTGAAGGTGTCAGAACACATCGGTGCTGGTGGGGTGACACAGCCCACGGAGCCCGAGCAGGCAGCAGGGGCAGACCCAGCACCCATCAGGGCTGGGAGGACACTGGCCCCACTTGGATGGTCCCCAGGGGGTTCAGCATCCCTTGTGGACGCTGTCCCTTTGCCATCCGTCCTCTGCCCTCCATTTCTGGCAGCACCCCAGGACTTTTACCCTTGCAGAGGAGTGTGGCTGCAGCCACGCTGGGGAAAATCCTGGAATCAACCAGGTTGGAACAGACCTTCCAGTGGAGCTGTGGATGGGGGTGATGGGGCAGCTCCAAGCTCTGCCCAGGGCAGGGCTGTGCCACACAGGTCCCAGGGGCAGGCAAAGGGGTTACTGCAAGGGACCAGGGATGCTCCTTGCCATGGGACGGGTTGGTGATTCCCTGATGCTCTGTCTCCTGGGATCAGGACCCCCCCGGAGCCGCCTGGAGCCCATGGATACCATCTTTGTGAAGAGCGTGCGGGAGGATGGGCCGGCGCACCAGGCTGGGCTGCGCACCGGTGAGTTGTGCATGTGATGCTGGTGATGCACGTGATGCTCTGCCTGCTCTGACAGGGACTTCATTGCTTATTCTGCTTGCTTTCTTGCATTCCTTCCTTTTTCTCCCCCTTCATTCCCTGGCTCTGCTTGGGCTTTGCTCTCTTGTCCCTGGCCTGGGATGCTCGGAGCAGCATTGTGGTCCCCATGGGTTAGGGTGGCTTTGGGGTTCCCATAACTCCTCTTGACAAATGGGACCTGGCTCTCTGGAAAAAGCCCTGGGCATGTTCAAACCCTGCTGGGAGTGACTGTGGGGACAGCCCACTGCCACCAGCTCCCTGTGTGCCTATGATGACATTGTCTCCTCCTCAGGGGACCGGCTGGTCAAAGTGAATGGGGAGAGCATCATTGGGAAAACCTACTCACAAGTCATCGCATTGATCCAGAACAGGTGAGTCCCCTTCCCGGGGCTGGGAGGTGAAGCAAAGGGACACATTGCAGCAGACACCAGTCTGGGGTTCCATGATACGGTTCCATGATTCCATCCCCTTTCCCTGCAGTGATGATGTGCTGGAGCTCTCCATCATGCCCAAGGATGAGGACATCCTCCAGTTGGTGAGTTTACCAAGCAGGTACCGGGGACTTGGCTGATTCCAGGGCTTGGGCTCACTGTACATTCCTGCCCTCCCAAACCTAAGGAGCTGCTCTATCCCTGATGGTACCCACCCCTTTGGCTTTGGGTGTCACCAGGTGTGAGGGATGCATTCCCATTGGACTGAGGGTCTTACATCCCTGAGAAACAGGCGAGCCTCATCCCTGTGCCTGCCCCCTGCTCTGAGGATCCCTGGGCACGGAGTCAGCGGTGGCTATGAAAAGTGAGATGGGAGAACTGGGCCTGGCAGCCGTGCCGGGGTATTTTGGGAAGGAGCAGAGGGAAGGGTGGAAGGGATAGTGCACTGGGAGCATTGCTCAGAGCTGGGGGCCCCATGGGAAAGCAGGATTGGGGGGTGTGTGTGTGTGTCTGCAGCCAGCCCTGCCCATCTGTCCCCAATGAGGGCGTTCACTCATGGGGTGGGAACTGGGAATGGGGGGCTGTGTCCCTGATCCCTCCATCCCTCCGCAGGCGTATTCCCAGGATGCCTACCTGAAGGGCAATGAGCCATACTCCGGTGGGGCGCAGAGCATCCCCGAGCCCCCTCCTATCTGCTACCCACGCAAGACATACACCTTCCAGGCTCGGGGTGCAGAGCCCGCCCCAGGACAACCACCGGACACCTATCCCCACCGCGCCGCAGCCGCATCCCCACTCAGCAGCCCCGCGCATCGCCCCGATGAGCCCCAACCGGGGGCTCTCCCCCCGCGCCCCACCGCACCCCACGGGCACCATCCCGGCTCCTTCTCCCGCACCATCTGCCCCACCGCATCCGACCGCTATGGGATCCCCTCCACCACCTCTTTGAGCTTCCCCAAGCACCTCCCGGAGCACCGGACTCACTGTGGCTTCAAGGAGGGTGCCGGGGGGCTATCCGGGGCCGGTCGATCCCGCCGGGATGCAATGAGCGGCAGCCAGCGGGTGCCGGGGCGCCAGGAATGCCAGCAGGCTCTATCGCGCTGGTTTAGCAGCCAGGAGCCGCGGCGCAGCGCCTCGGAGGAGCGCCGGCACGCCATGCCACCCCGCTCCCGCAGCGTGTCCCAGGACCGGCTGGGGGGCTCGGTGAGGGCACCCCGCGGTTGGCCTCACAGCGCCTCGCATGACACCCTGCTGCAACCCAGCCGTGAGAGCTGGGCCCCCCGTGCCCGCTCCGACCATGCCCTGGGTAGATATGGGCGCTCCATGGAGGCTCTGGAGCCCAGCGCGCTGCTCGCACATCACCTCGACCGGGAGAGGCTCTGCCGTGTCGCCACCACGGTCGGGCAGCGCATCCCGCATGGTTCCTTCACGCCTTCCTCCTCCTCCTCCTCTTCCTCGCGGGAGCCGGCGCCTGTGCAGAAGCATCCATCACAGCCCAACCTGCAGAGCGCGGATGATTCGGGGTACATCGGCTACCGCAGCTACAGCCCATCCTTCCAGCGCCGCACCGGGCTGCTGCACGCCCTCTCTTTCCGTGATCCGGCCTTTGGTGGGCTGCCCACCTTCAGCATCCCACAGCGCTCGGCAGCCCCGCTCCTGGAGAGTGTGGTCCCCACTGTGCCACCACCCACCGGGTCCCCGCCGGTCCCCACCGCGGCCAGGGAGAGCAGCTGCGTGGCTGAGCAGCAGGAGGAGCGGAGGGATGAGGTGGTGTTGAGGCAGAAGCCGCCCTCGGGCCGCAAGGTGCCGGTTCCCCTGCGGCAGATGAACTTTGTCTTCCCCGAGGGGGTGAAGGAGATGGACATTTGTGAAGTGCCAGTGGTCAGTGGCAAAGGGGATAGGCCGGCAGCCGAGCGGCAGGGCCGGCGCGTGGCTCCATTGGCGGCCCCCGAGGACTCGTTGGCTTCCATCCCCTTCATCGGTGAGTGGGGCTGGCTCCAGGAGGAGGGTTTAGCATGTCCTGTGCCAAGGAGGACATGTCTGGGAATGGGGAGCGTTGTATGGTTTCAGAGCATCTGTCTATGGAGATGTCCCCAAGCAGGGATGCAGGTGGTGGTGGTGGGGTTTGGGCTCCAGCAGCATCAACAGGGACTGTAGCAATAGGACAAGGAGTTTAGGACAAGGACAAGGTTTAAACTGAAATAGGGGAAGTTCAGATTGGAGGTAAGGCACAAGTTCTTCCCTGTGAGGGTGCTGAGTGCTGGCGCAGGGTGCTCAGAGAAGCTGTGGCTGCCCCATCCCTGCAGTGCTCAAGGCCAGGCTGGACACAGGGCTTGGAGCAAGCTGCTCTATGGAAGGTGTCCCTGCACATGGCGGGGGTTGGAACTGAATGAGCTTTAAGGTCTCTTTCAACACAAACCATCCTGGGATGCTGTGATCCCTCCCTCTGCTGTCCTGCAGTCCCTGCCCTGGTACATCTTACTGGGTGTGAACTGGAGCCCTGTACGCTCCTGCCCTGCTCTGAAGTGGGGACAGGGATATGGAATGATGCATGCCCTGTCCCACTTGGGATCTCCCTGCCCAGACACCTGTGGGGACCCAAATGGGCCTAGGGGAGCCACCAGCTCTGCCCCATCCCTCACGGCAGCCTGCAGGGAAGAGACTCCAGGGTTGGGATGGGGTATGGGTGCTCTGTTCAGGGTTCTGGGCACATCCTGCCTTTGCTGGGGATGGGAACGTGTCTCCCAGCTCAGGCAATGCAAACCCACCATCTGCTGTGGGGTCTCAGCAGGGTCTTACCCTGCCCCAACCCCTCCTTTAACATTGCCCGCTCCTCTCACAGACGAACCCACCAGCCCCAGCATTGACCTGAAGGCCAAACACATTCCTGCCTCCTCTGTGGTCTCCAGTGCCATGAACTCAGCACCCGCCATTGCCACCAGCCCCTCCTCACCCACCTTCGCCTTTGCACTGAGCCGGCATTACTCCCAGGACTGCAGTAAGTGCTGGGGGGAAGGAGGTGGTAGCCCTGGTGTGGGGCAGGATGCACAGGAGCATCCCTTCACCCTGCAGCGCTGCCCCACTGCCCACTGGGCTGAGCAATGGGCTTCACCCTTCTCCCCCTTGCAGGCAGCATCAAGGCTGGCCGCCGGTCATCCTACCTGCTGGCCATCACCACCGAGCGCTCCAAGTCCTGCGACGATGGTCTGAATGCATTTCGGGATGAAGGGAAGATCCTCAGGTAGGGCTGGCTCCCCAGTTCCCAGACCCAGCACCACGTGGCTCTCATTCCCTTCCTATCATCCCACTCACGGGGGCTGCTCTCCCCCCAGGAGGATGCCCAGCCGGGTCCCCAGCCTCCGCATGCTGAGAAGCTTCTTCACCGATGGGGTGAGTGTTGTGTGATGATGAGGTTTGGGTACCTCTATAGGAGGGTGTTCTGGGGTTGCTCTGCCTGAGTGGAGCACTGGTGGAACAAAGGATGTTGATGGCATCACCCTCACGGTGCCCTTTGCTCCCCCCACAGTCTCTGGACAGCCTTGGCACGTCGGAAGACGCCCGTTCCAAAAGACACTCAACCTCCGACCTCTCGGACATCCCATTCAGCGCCGTGAGGAAGGAGGGCTGGCTCCACTGCAAGCAGATCCTCACCAAAAAGGGGAAGGTATGCAGGCACCCACCCGAGCCCAGCCGGCCACGCAGCGGGGCTGCTCCCCACCATGAGCATCCCTGAGGTCCATGCTCCGTCCCTTCTCCTCGCAGAAGGTCGGTGGAGGCATCCGGCAGTGGAAGCGCGTCTTCGCCGTGCTGCGCACCCACTCGCTGTACCTGTGCAAGGACAGGCGGGAGGCGGTGACCTGCACCCCAGCCCCAGGTGAGGAGGAGCCGCCGATCAGCATCCAAGCGTGCCTGGTGGACATCTCCTACAGCGAGACCAAGAGGAAGCACGTCTTCCGCCTGACGACCGCTGACTTCTGTGAATATCTCTTTCAGGCAGAGGATCGGGAAGACATGCTGGCCTGGATCAAAGTCATCAGGGAGAACAGCAAGGCTGAGGGCGAGGTGAGAGCCACATGGGGCTCCCGCCTGCCTCTGGCTCTCCCGGCACTAACCGCCTCGGCTCTCTCCGGCTCTTTGCCTTGTGCTGCTTCCCCAGGCCACGGCCAGCTCGGGCTGGTGCGGAGCTCACGGTGCTGTGCTCCCAGGGGTGCATGAGGGCTTAATGGTACCGCAGCATCCAAGAAGAGCGCGGCTCCACTGGCCTTGGCCAGGGCAGGGTGCGTCGGGGTGCTCGGAAGTGATGGTGTGGCTCCATGCACCACAGGCAGGGTCAGCGCAGGGTCCGTCGGCAGCATTTGGTTGTGTGGAGGGACAGGAGCGTGCGCGGCTCTGCCATGGTGTGTTTTCACTGTGCTGTGTTGTGGTTCCTTCCATGGAGAGACATTGGGCAGGGAGCTGCCTGGCAGCGCTGGGCACGGTGTCCGTATGGTGCCGGTGCCAGGTCGGGCTGACCCTTTGCCATGGTCTGTGCAATGGGTTGTTCGGTGTGAGATGGGGAGAGCTGCTCCCCGAGGCTGTGGGCTCCAGTGCACGTGGGGCTGGATGTGCCGTTACGGCCTCATTCGGTTGCTGTGATTGCGCCATGGTTGTGGCAGGCTCCGGCCCTGGAGGGTGCGTTGAGCTCGGTGCTGTCTCTGGTTCTCTGTGGCACAGCCCCTCTCTGGAGGGTGCTCAGTGGTGCTGGCAGCGCAGGGGTGGTGCTGCCATGTTGGAGTTGTCTGGGGACCTGCTGGTGTCGCTGGGCAGGACCCTGCGGGCAGCTTCCCACAGGGATAAGGCTTTGGATGCTCTGTGGTGCCGTGGGTGCGCCTGGCGCGGGCAGATGGAGGTGTATGTACCATGGAGGGATGTGCTCGTCCCTGAGACTCTGCGTCCGGCTTGGACCCTGTGTGTGTAGCACGGAGCTCTGGAGACCTCAGCAGGGCAGCACTTCAGGGACCTGCTCCTGCCTTTGCCTGGTCCTGCCTGGCTCCGCGTGGTGCCCGGCAGAGCATGGACTTGCCTGGGGCCTCCGTTGGGATGCGCTGCTCAAGCTCTCCCTTCCCCTCTTCTCTCTGCCTCCCCAGGACCCCGGTTTTGCCAGCCAAGCACTTATCAACAAGAAGTTAAACGACTACCGGAAAGTGAGGTACGGACCCGGGGCCGGAGGGCACCGAGACCCCGAGTGCTTTATTGACCTCGATTGTAAAGTGATGGAGCCAAGCCAGCGCCTGCCTCGATGGGGCAGTGCTGGAGGTGCTGGTTGTGCCTGGCTGTGCTCAGGCTGCCGGCAGGGTCTGGTTCAACCAAACTGGTACTGAGCAGAGGGTTTAAAGCAGCTCAGTGCTCCCCAGGGCTCCTGGAGGATGCTGGGCTGAGATGCCAGGAGGATTTTTTTGCGCCGGGCTGGTGCCCCCCTGGCCATGCTCCGCCTGAGCCTCCTGCTCTCCCTGCAGCCCCGCGGGCACCAAGCCCGATTCCTCCTCACCCAAGGGCCCTCGTGGGCTGGGGATCCGAGCAGAGTTCCTGAAGCAGACGGGAACCAGCACGCCCCGGTCCCCCAGGCAGGATGCGGCCGTCACAAAAGGTAGGTCCTATCCCTGCATGGGGGACACCCCAGCAAACCCAGCTTTGCAAGGATGGAGGGCTCACCCCAGGGCTGCCATCCTGTTCATCCCTATAGGGCAGTAGGGATGCTCTTTCCCTTTATCCCAGCTTGTAAGCAAGTGATGCGGGTATTTTTCTCCCCAGATGATAGCAGCTCCCAAAAAGCTCCATGGGGCATCAATATCATGAAGAAGAACAAGAAATCTGCTCCCAGGGCCTTTGGTGTGAGGCTGGAGGACTGTCAGCCTGCCGCAGACAACAAGGTACCGCCATGGTGCAGTGCCAGCCCTCTGGGGACCCCACGCAGCCCTGGCGCCTTCATCACCTCTTCCCTGTCCCTGCAGAACGTCCCCCTGATCGTCGAAGCCTGCTGTAAGGTGGTGGAGGACCGAGGTCTGGAGTACATGGGCATCTACCGTGTACCCGGCAACAACGCAGTGGTGTCCAGCCTGCAGGAGCAGCTCAACAAGGGAGCCACCGAGATCAACCTGCAGGATGAGGTGAGGGCAGCGTGGGCTGCGTGTCCCCATCCCTGTCTCCAGGCTACTGGGATGCTCTGAGGTTGTTGTCCTGGCTCACGGCTCTGTCAGCATGCCTGAATCCATCATCGTCACTGTCTTCGTCATCATCCCAGTCCCCATCATGATCATCATCCCTGACCCTGTCATCATCCTTATCTCCAACATAATCACCATCCCTGTTTCCGTCATCATCCCTATCTCCAACATAATCATCATCGCTGTCCCCATCACCATCCTTTCCCCCGTCATGCTCATCATCACTGTCTCCATCATCATCCTTATTCCCATCATCATCCTTATTCTCATCATCATCCTTGTCTCCAACATGATCATCATTCCTGTCTCTGTCACTGTTCCTGTCTCCATCATGATCATCATTCCTGTCGTCATTCCATCATCATCCCTGTCTCCATCATTATCCCTATCCCCATCATTATCCCTGTCCCCGTCGCTGTGACCGTTCCCTGGAGCAGCAGGGCCGCCTAGCGGTGGGTGGCAGCAGTGTCGGTGGAGCCTGGGGACACATTTGTCCTCTTCCATCGTGTCACGCTGCTGCAATGCCGCAGGTCTTTCCCTGCCAGATGCAGGGATGGGGTCATCGTTGGCTGATGTCCCCTCGGTGCTGGTGGCCTGGGACTCCCCTGGCTTGGGGACTTTGATGGCAGCCGGCTTTGCCTGGTGAGGTCCCTCTGAGCATCCTCCTCTCTCCCCATAGCGGTGGCAGGACCTGAACGTCATAAGCAGCCTCTTGAAATCCTTCTTCCGAAAGCTGCCTGAGCCCCTCTTCACTGACGGTGAGTCACTGCTCCATCAGTGGTCACGGATGGCTGTGTGCTGATGGCCATGGTGGTCACCAGGCATCCCCAGAGCCTGTCCCATGTTGGGGACAGGTCCCCAGACCCTGTGACAAAGTGAGCCCATGTGCACCCAGGGCACTGCAGACCCTATCCTCCATGAGTCCCCTGGCCCAGCCCTTGTCCTTGTCCCTCCCGTCCCTGGGGGATCCCACCAGCATCCTCCTCAGCACCTCCATCTGGTGCATGCGGGGGGTCCCTGGCCTCAGGGGGGTGCCCTGTCCCCTCCTCCCAGCTCTGACCCCCCCCATGTCCCACTTTCAGATAAATACAATGATTTTATCGAGGCCAACCGCATAGAGGATGCAAGCGAGAGGATGAGGACGCTGCGGAAGCTGGTAAGGAGATGGGGCAGGATCTGGGTTGGGGGGCGCAGCCCTGGAGCCCCACACTTTGGGGGCTGGTGTGGATGGGGAAGGTGAAGGGGGTGAGCAGAGAGGTGACCTGGTGCCTCCTCACAGATACGGGACCTGCCAGGGCACTACTATGAGACCCTCAAGTTCCTGGTGGGGCACCTGAAGACCATTGCTGACCACTCGGAGAAGAACAAGGTACTGCCCATCCTGGGGCTCTCCTGGACCCCTACCTCACCTCAAACACCCCTACCTTGGGTTGAGCCATGGCTGCAGTGTGGTGGGAAGGGAGGTGGGTGCCTGATGGAGCGGTGAACACCAACGGACAGGCACTAACACAGCTCCGGTTGCAGATGGAACCCCGAAACCTGGCACTGGTGTTTGGCCCCACACTGGTGCGAACGTCTGAGGACAACATGACCGACATGGTGACACACATGCCCGACCGCTACAAAATCGTGGAGACCCTCATCCAGCATGTAAGTGGCACTGGTGAGCAGTTGGGCATCAGTGAGGATGGAGGGGAGGCTGATCCGCACCCCAGGAATGGGGAATGGGGCCTCCTGGCCACACCGATCCATAACCCCTCTTCATCTCCCCCCACAGTCAGATTGGTTCTTCAGTGACAAGGAGGACAAGGGCGAGAAGGTGAGTCCCGTCCCCATGGGGTTGTCCCGGTGGGGCAGGGGGGGCACAGAGCCTGGCAGGGAGCCGGGGTGACCACTGTTCCCTTGCAGACCCCCGTGGATGAGAAGGAGGCTCAGACCGTGCCCAACATCGAGTACCTGCTCCCCAACATCGGCAGGACCGCGGCACCCGGCGATGCCGCAGGTGAGGAGCAGCATCCGCGGCACCAATCCCCCCGGTCCTGGCACCGGGACACCCCATGGCTCCTCTCCACTGCTGTGTCCCCTCATGCTCACACCACCGTGGGCAGCCAGCCCGTCTCACCATGGCCATGGCAAACCCGGGCGTGCTGGAGCGGGACATCCTTGTGCCTTCCTCACTGGAAAGTGGGGACATCCCCCCCGGTGCCAGCAGGGCCACCTCCCTGTCCTTTCCCATCACCCTTCTCTCTGGTGGCTGCTCCTCATCCCTGTCAAAGCCCACGGGACCCCTGCACTGGCCCATGCTGCCAACCCTGAGCCTGGGGGACTTTGGTGTTCAACTGATTTCTTATGTTCTTTCCTTGAACTTCTCTGTGCTGTCCTCTTCCTCCTCCTCCTCCTCTTCCTCCTCCAGCGGACCTCCTCGAGAGCTAGAGCGGGTACAGTTTGATTCTGGGTGCATTGCTCACGCACTAACTGCTCGGGGTGACCATGAGAGAGTGGGAGCAGGGAGGAAAGAGGGTCCTGTCCTGCCTGCCCACTGTCCTCAGGGTCCCCAACATCAGCCCCAGGGGGTGCTGAGCACCTGGGCACCCCCAAACCCTTTCACCCTGGTTCTCCCGTGGGCTGGTTCATGTGGAGGTGCTGGGGATGCTGTTGGCATCCCCCAGCAGTGATGAATGCTGGCATCCCAAGACCAACACACTCAAATATATGGAGTCCCAATGACCTGGGGAGGGTCTGCACCCCCTTTCTGCATCCCCCTCTCTCATCGTCAGTGGCTGTTAACCCCATCCTGGGGCATGCGGGGTGGGAGAGGGTGTCTGTCTGTTGTCTTGTCCTTATCCTTCACACCGTGGCAGTGGGGCCAGGGCTCATTGTCACCCCCATGTCCCCATTTGCCCCTTACCCTTGGGGAGCTGGGCCAAGTCCCAGCCCTCTCCTGTTCAGCCCATCTCAGACCCTGCTCCAAGGCTGGATGTGGCACTGATCCGGCTCCCCATGCCCCATCCTGGTGCTGTGGCAACGGCAGTACTGTGCCCGCTGTGAGGCTCCTCTGTGCCCTGTGGCCCTGGGAGGGTTGGAGTCCTGTTGCTGGGGTCCTGGTTGTGTGTGTCCCCCTTATCCCAATCCTTACTTTAGGAGCCTACAACAGGCAAGTGGTGCTGGGCACCACTGGATCCCCACCAGCCTTTAAGCACCACCAGATGCATTGGCATCCCTGTTTACCAGGCGGTCTGATGGCTCCAGCATGTCCCCATCCTGATTTGGGGAATGGAGCAGCACCCCCCAACACCTCCCTTCCCCAGCACTCCCCCATCTCACTGGGGGCCTGGTTAACCCCCTTTTCCCCTCTGCTTTACAGGCTCGACCCGCAGCGGCTCCGCCAAACCGAAGGTAAGAGGGTGCTGGGCTGGGGGCTGGCAGGGAGGGATGCGATGTCTTGGACATGGAGCTCATCCCTAACCCTGGCACCGCCATCCCTAATCCTGGCATCACCATATTCCCAGGGCACGTGGCCGTCGCGAAAGGCACCGCCGCACCAGGAGCTCCTCGCCATCCCCTTCGTCTCGGCCGCCGCACGCAAGAGGAAGAAGAGGAGAGAGGCCGATGGCGTCGGGAGCAGCACCGACGACGATGCGGAGCGCAGGGATGCTCCAGGCCGGGAGCAGGAGGACAAGGGGACCGTGACCATCCTGCCGGGACATGGCAGAGCCCCCCGCAGCACCCGCACTGAGCCAGCGGCCCCCAGCCTGGCCAGGATGGAGCGGGAGAGCTCCCTGGAGCCCGGGGATGCCATGTCCGAGCCAGCTCCCGATGCTCGCTCCATCGTATCGGGATACTCCACCTTGTCCACCATGGACCGCAGCCTGTGCTCCGAGGTGCAGTCGATGGCCGGGAGCCGTGGGGAGGAAGCGGATGATGAGCGCAGTGAGCTCAGCCACATGGAGACAGACACAGAGAGTCGGGAGGGTGCCCAGCGCCGGCTGGGGCAGGCGGTCGGTGCCACCGGGGATGAGGACAAGGGGCTCCTGAGCCGCCCTTCCTTCAATTCCCACCGTCTGATCCAGTGTGACACATTGGCCCGCAGGAGGCTGGCACGGCCCCGGCCGGCCGGTGACACCGCCATGGCCACCAAGGAGGAGCAGGGTTGGGGTCCCTCGCTGCGGGAGCAGCTCCGGCAGCGCCTGCGGGGCTCTGCCGATGACATGGGGGTGCTGCTGCGCAGAGCCCACTCCCCAGAGACGCGCCGTAAGAAGAGCAGCTGGCGTCGGCACACGGTGGTGGTACCCGGTGGCATCAAGGACCTCAACTGCAATGAGTGGAAGGAGCCATGCGGGATGGAGGTGGCCCCAGGACCCTGCCATGACAAGGACTCGGGGCTCAGCAGCCTGGAGTCAACCAAAGCCCGGCCCCTGGCACAGCCTGGCATTGCTGGTGAGGCATCAGGTACCAAGAGCCCCCCCAGCAGCCCCGGCCCCACGGCCCCCCTGCGCTTCCCACAGTGTCTGTGACCCCCATGGGATGTGTCCCCCATGGCTCCCCATCACCCAGAGGGTTTAACTTAAGGACTCACCTTTGTTCCTGTATTTAAGCGTGCTCTGGACAAGCTGCTCTTATTTAACCCCATGGTCCCAGGTGGGACAAAGCCACGTGGTGGCTCTGGGGACAGGCTGGGTCCCATGTCACACCAGTGGGCAGTGCCACGAGGGCAGTGGGGACCCATGGGCACTGTTCCCACCCCAGGCAATGCTGTCCCTGGCCGTGGCAATGGGAAGTGCTGGCACTTCCTTGAGCACTGTGGCTGCATTCACTGGGGACATTCCCTGTGCTGGGAGCCCTGCTGACCCTGGGTTGGGAACCTTGCAGACCTTGGGCTGGGGACCCTCTGCTTGGGACCCTGGGGACCTGGGGATCTCGGTGTCATCACACCATGTGCTCTGTGCCACAGGCTCTGGGCTGAGCCAGGGTAGCCCTTGGCCTGATGGATGCTGTCCCCATAGGCTGGGTGTGACAAAAAGGGGACCCTGTGGTAATGGGGGGGACACTGCCATCCGCTGCACCCCCATGAGCCACAGCCCCGTGTGTGGCACATGGCATAGGGCACAGCCCCGCTCCCCTTCCTACCCCCCCCCAGGCCAGAAGCACTTTAGGAAGGGGACACGGGGACCCCCGGGCCTCACCACGGGCCATGGTTGGTGTTGAGGGGGGGGGTCTAGTCACGTCACTGTTTCTCCGTGTCGTTCTCATACGTTCTGCAAATATTTGCTGTAAAGTTGGTTTTTTTCTTTACTTCCCCTCCTGTAAATACGGTCCCCATCTGTGTAAGATACTGCAGAGGATTTCTAAAGGGTTTTTTAAGCTGTTCTCCTCCATGGAAAGCGCCAGCCCCAACAGGGGATGTGCTGGACCAGTGATGACTTCTGACCCCCTCCTGCATGTGCCCCCCACCCCTGGCGTGTTGTACGAGTTGGGCCGTGGAGCTGGTATATGCAAAAGTGCTACCCCCCCCCCCCCCCCATTT
>JASSUY010029722.1:0-46565 GCA_032466535.1 Forpus xanthops
GAGGACACCAGAACTGCACACAATGCTCCAAGTGAGGTCTCATGAGAGCAGAGTAGAAGGGCAGGATCACCTCCTTCTACCTGCTGGTCACACTTCTTTTGATGTAGCCCAGGATATGGTTGGCTTTCTGGGCTGCAAGAGCACACTGCTGGCTCATGTTCATTTTTTTATAAGCCAACACCCTCAAGTCCTTCTCCTCAGGGCTGCTCTGAACCTCATCTCTGCCCACCCTGTAGATGTGCCTGGGATTGCTCTGACTCAGATGCAGGATCTTGCACTTAGCATGATCCAACTTCATCAGGTTGGCATCAGCCCACCTCACAAGAGTGTCAAAGTCTCTCTGGATGACATCCACATTACTGTAATTACTTCAACAACTGACGTGCTCAAGTAGTAAATATTTGAGTAGGTACCGTGTATAATTAGAAGAGGAATGAATTTGACCTTGCTGACATAAAATAAAAGCCAGGAGAGCTATGGGTGGATATATATAAGAAACTAGATATTCCGGTTGAATATAATTCTTTAGTAGAGAAGTACAAAATTAGTTAAAAGAGGAGGTATGTGCTGCTGAATAACAATGGTGCATGTCAGGATCAGTCAAATAACATGGAACTTTGAAAAAAAATCACCAAACTGCCAAGCCAAATTATCCAGTGGAATCACTTCTGCATCATGGCTGTCTGTGACAACTGAGCAATTAAAAATGTAAATGAAACGCAAACTTGCTCCCCAGCTGATCTGAAGGGCTAAACCCACCTTTTCACCAGGCATACAAGAGAGAAATCACAGCTAATAGGCAAGTTTTAAAATAACTTTTAAAGCATTAATCAGCAAATCAAACCACTTTTGTCTTAGAAATCAACATTTCTATTATTCAAGGAATTTGCATGCAAAGCCAGTCTTAATGACTTACTACCATGCCTCATTTGTTCCATTGCAAACCGAGAGATCCTGGTTTGTACTCTCCAAAACACACATAAAGTGCAAACACTATGAAAATGCAAACACATTATTGCACACATCAGCTGAGCAGTTACAAGTGTGATCACATATTGTTGGTCACAATATGATGTTGGTCACAGTATGAGCACAAGACACAGTTCCTGTATAATTACTTTGGAGCATTCTTAAGCACACACTTGGCATGCAGAAATTAATTTTTTAAAACTGCTTTGGATATCTTTACCCCATAGATGCATAAAATCTACTATTAAAGTATATGATACTTCTTGTCTGAATGGTTGCAGAGGAAAGTTTTGCATGTGAAGAAATTCATACAATTCCTTAAAAAACTCTCCTCTGCTACACCAGGAGCAATTACATTTGGTTTACATGGCAAAGGTTTGGTGATGGGGGGAGTGCTACATGAGTGACTTCTATGAGAACCTGCCAGAAACTTCCCTTGTGTTTCATAAAGCCAGTGCCAGATGGCTCTGGGATGGACGTGCTGCTGGCCAAGGCTGAGCCCATCAGTGATGGTGGTAGCACCTCTGGGATAGTGCATTTAAATAGGAGGGACGAAGAGGAAAACCAACCACCCTTGCAACACCATCAGCAGTCAGAAGAGAGACCTGCAGTTCATGGAGGTCCATGGTGGATCATCTCATGATGGTAACTGGTAAGTGGTTTCATTTGCCCTTATCTCAGCCCACAAGTTTTTTGTTATATTTTCTTTCTTCTGTCCAGTTGAGAAAGGGGAATGACAGAGCGACTTTTGTGGGCATCTGTCATCCAGCCAGGGACAACCCACCACAGCAATATACCAAAATAGTGTGGAAGAGTACAAATACTAATGATTTTGTGTTAGAAATAAATAATTTAGTAAATAACTTGCAATAAACACACAAATACAGAGGATAAAAACGTTATCCAAAGCTGAGGCTAGACTATAATATATACAACACAATATCAGTTAGTTTAGTTTACAAGGAATTCATATGACCACTTTTCTGATTTCAAGGTGCAGCAGTTCACACACTCTGAGCTCTCCTTAAAGAGTTTTGATTTGACAGAATTTTTGAAATGAAACTCAGTCAAAACTGAGAAAGTTAGTCTGAGGTCTCTCTTCAATCTACGGTGGTGGAATGACCAACTGTACCCAAAACCACATGGAAAACTACATAAATATATCCAGGAACTCTATATAAGTTTCTCAATTCTGTTACTTAAGCAAAGACCTAACATCTATAACAAATTATTATCATTGTTACAATGAGTGTGTTCAAGCCTAAAAAGAAAAATGAAAGTAAATACACATCAAATAAGAAACTATTTATAAAGGCAGGAAGGAAGCAGGCAATTTTAGAGATGTAATCAACATCATAGAATATATTTTACTGGAAAAGAGAAGCAGAAACAAAGAGCAATCTATTGGGGCTTCATTACATTGCAATTTTCACTTGGACAGGTTCATGAGCTGCATATTTAAGACTGCATATCCAAGACTGCATAACCAGCAAGCTACATTTAGAGCTGTTTGCTTGCTCCCCCCTGAAAGATGTTGAAACACATATTGTTGTCTATGATCTAGGAGAGCAGTGGTCTGAAAAAAGGAGCAATAAATCAGACATGAGGAAGCAAATAATCTCATCTTGATTTTTCTGTGTGAGTCAACTGACAACACAAGTCTCATTGTAATTCTGAAGATTGTGGGGTCTCATAGAAAATCTTAATAGAAAAACCTTTGTCCCGGCAAGATTATTTGCAGACATTACAATCATATGCTCCTGCAGAGAGGAGAATAATGTCACAAAAGCCCATACCCTCCTGTTTCTGATGCCTCATAGTGCAAAAATTTGTCTCTAGGAAGGCCAAAATGTCTATGTACAAATGAGCATACTGGTAATGCTGGTAAAGTTGAGTATGCAATTAAATCATATCAGCCACTTGAGCACCATTTTTACTATAGCCTCAGGAACACGTGGATTTGAGAAAAAACAGGAGCAGGGCATCATGTGTTGCCATATAGGGACCCTTCCTCACTGCCTTCTTTTCCTGCTGTCTCAAACAATTAGAAACAGCTTCAGTGTGACCCTGCTATGCTTGTGTTGAGGAAGCTGAAGCTTTCACCTGAATTAGCTATGATTCTTCTGCCCCACACATGGGGAAAACCCATAGTTAAAGTTCAACACCTTCTCTTCATCAGTCTTTTAAAGCGCCACAGTTTTTACTGCTGGATTTTTGTATGAAGCATGGGTTTCTTTTGTAACCATCCCCTTAAGCCACAACCCCAGGAGCCTATTCATTGCCAGCTCTGTGCAGGACAATGGAAGAAAGAGGCCTCAGTTTTAGCCAAGTGCTGGCCCTTGTAAACCAAAAGGGGAGGGAAGTCAGCAATGTGACCCCATGCAGTTTCCCATTGTTGACTAGTTGTCTGGACTCCTTTTCAGTACAGTGGACTAGCTAATAGTATAAATGAAAGCTACTCCAGCTCTGCTCATACTCAGGTCCCAGGCACGTGTTCTGGTCCCCTGACTATCCCTACTTGGTTCATAAATGTCACAACTGTTACTTTTCTTGAAATATCTTTTGTAGGGAAGCACCAATTTCCCTCCAGAGCAAAGCCTGGGTGTGCCTCTGGATCTCAGCAGTTCACAGGAGGGATTCTGCCTGGATAGCACTGAACAAATTTGGCTCCTTCCTCACTGAGCTGTGCTCCAGATTATCTCAGAAAGCATTGCACGCTCATTCCTACTCTTATGCAGCATGACAGGGCGTATAATGCCTACCCTCAGTATCATGTCATCAAAAAAGCTCTCTATTGGGCTCCAGAAGCCAGTTAAAATGTTCCTCACAATCTTAATGGAAAAACATTACATAAGATACTATAGCAGCGACAACAAAAAAAAACTTACTGTCCACAATAGCTTAGTTCAGCATTTTGACTCCTGCAGAGGCACTACGAGATGCACAAGGAGCACACCTGAAACCTGTGGCCAGTTCACTTCATGTTTCCTCAGCTTCTGCAGACACCCAACTGGGGATATTAGAGAGTATATTATTGCTGTCTGTCTCCATGACTCTCTGTCCTGAAGGTAGCTACACGCAGAAAAAAGTACTTTCTTTAATCTTTTTTAAATCAGTCATGTGCTTATTTTAATCAAAGATTCCATAGTTCTAGTCTTCTGCAGGGCGATGAAAAAACATTCTACCTCTGCCTAATCCGCCCCTTTATGATTCTATAAAACTCCATCATATCACTCCCCACAGCCTTCTCCCTTGAAACTGAAGCACACCAGCCGCTCCAGTCTCACTTCATAAGGCAGCTGCTCCATCCATTGATTATTTCAGTTGCCAGTACAGCCTCTCTGTAGCACTTATCCTGCTTATCAGGTCTCTGTGCTAGAGCAGATGCACTTAGCAGCACTGTAGTTAACTACAAATTCTATAGCTTCCATTATCTCATGAAAAGCTCATGGTTTGGCACTAAAGCAATCTATATAACAAAGCGTGGCACCTGAGCAGAGTTGGTCAGTGTCAGAGAACATGGTGAGAAAATCTGTATGGCTAGCATGAGTGTGTAGATATACTAAGCAGTTGTCTAGGCTGAAATACATTTGAATACCTCTGAATTCATGTAATCATAGAATGATTCGGTTTGGACAGGACCTTAAAGGTCATCTGGTTCCATCCTCCCTGCCATGGTCAGGAACACCTTCCACTAGAGCAGGCTGCTCAAAGCCTCATCTAACTTTCAACATTTCCAGGGGTGGAGCATCCAGAACTTCTCTGGGCAGTGTTTTCTAGTGTCTCACCACCTTTGTTGTAAAGTTTTTTTCTTAATACCTAATCTAAATATTCCTTAATTTGGCTTAATGCCATTACCCCTTTCCCCATCACTGCATGCTGTTGTAACTCCTTGAGAGACAACCAAAAGCAGCTCATCAAACTCTGATCTCAGGTTACTTTCACTGATGTGAAACTGTGTTGGCTTTGCTTGCTTTATCTTCCAAATGTGTGTCATTGTAAATGAGAGATGATTTTGGCCCAGGGCGTTTTGCTCTCTGTGGCTTCACAAAATTACTAGAGAGCTGCTGGAATTGGAGGCCTTGAGGAATGCTGCCTAGTTTGTATCTTTCCCTTTGTCAGGTACTGCAAGGGAAAGAAAAGCTTAGCTTTACAGGAGATATTAGAAAAGCTGTAGGCTTCAAGAAAATACCTATCTTTTCTCTGCAATTTTATCCTGCATCATCTACTAGCAGAAAAGGTTAGAGAGAAACATTACTGTGGTGGCAATTTGCCAAATAGATTCCTGGAAAAGCCCAAGTAAACCAAGATATAAGTGACAGGAACATGCCAACAATGAGTACAGGTAAAATCATCTGACTTTAGGGGCTGAGACCTCATTGAAAGCATAGAGTTTTCCAGGTGACAAAGGCATGTTGAGGGTGTGATATGAGATGTGATAGGCCTAAGCAGAGGAGGTAGATATAAGAGTCTGGAATGGCTTTGGGAGAAAAAAGAAACTTTGGTTTTCAGTCTGCTGGAAGCCTTTGAACGGAACTGGATCTAATTACCCTCTAAATTTGATTTCACCACTTCATCCTAAAACTGTTTTGCATTTTAATCTGGAGTAATAATTAGAAAAATACACATGCACATAGCTATGTTTTAGAATGTCATAAATTACATGAATGACATATGTATGCATTTTTAAGACTATCAAAAAAATAAAGAAAACGTTATTTTTCTTCAATTCCTAGATAGAAGATCCATGACTTTTGTTTCAAGTGCTACTCAACCACAGAGTTCGGCCTTCAGAGGAGTCTTTATGACTTTGTAACTTTGTCTTGACCCATCATAACAACTCTTATCATCATCACACAAGAACAAGAAAGTTATATTATTATGTGTAACCATGGCAGCTGCATCAGGAGTAAGCAGTTGAGTTTTATTGGTTAACTGTAGTCATCAACAGTTACCACTAAGTGCTAAAATGTTGCTGTAAAAAAACCCGGGGATTTAGACTTTTTATAGCTGCCATGGCTTGGTGAGAAGTGTCTTTTTGCCTTCAAAATCACAGTAGTGCAGATAGAAAAATGTCTAAACCTGGTTAACTTTTACTACCTCAGCTACCTGAGCAGGAGGTAAAAGTAAGTTTGCTAGCTATTTCACAGCTAACAAGTATCTGGATTGTTGAGTTTTACAAGGGTTTTTTGTTGTTGCTTCATTTAAGGTCTAGATTTTATATGATTTTTCCTGCTTTCTGCTATTTCACTGCATTTAAAACATAGCTCAAATATTAAAAAAATGTGTTTGTCATCATGGTGATAACCTCATAATAACTCATAGGAAGAATATATATTTTCAACTGAAACATTGCTTAAAATAAGAAATCAGATAGTAATAATCAGCTAGCTGGACACTAGGTAATTTTTCTTTTTTCCAGGCAGTATTTTAAGTAGCTACAGTAACTTGAAACACATTCAACATCTTCTCACAGAAGGCCTAAAATAGTCACTAATCTGAAATTCATTTGCCCAACATTCTTGCAAGCAGTCTATCATCTTCCTCCAAAAAATGATTTATAGAAAGTTTCCCTAATTAGGAAAGAAGGATATTATCAAATCACTTTGGAAAAATGTTGTAGATAAAGAAGGTAACAGAAGATTAACCATTTCAATTAATCATTAATCGAGATCATAATTTATTAGTCACATATGGCTCTTGTGTCATACTGATAGGGCCTTGCTAGAGGCATAGGAGGTATACCTCTTTAGTCATGCTACCCATGCATCAGCAGATCTTCCTGAGTAGTCTTCTTCTTTAATCTCACATATGTAAATATTTTCATTTCTTCTTGAAGATATAGGTATTCAGCTCTTGCTGAATGCAGTTCTTGTACGTGATCAATATGATTTCTAAAAGCCTTTTTGAGTGTCCATGTGACACTTCTTGTAAAAGCTGCTTCACTGGCACAGTCCATCAGTCCACCCCAACATTGTGTTTCTGGCAAAGAAGATGGATGAGGAGGAACATCTGAACTGGGGAAATACGCAGCAAGAATGGTTCCATAGAGGGTGCTTAATAATAACAGATATAAACATGTTCTCATTTAGCCTCAAGATCTTTCCTTCAGATGCGGCCTCATGTTCATGATGTACTCAAATCAGAGGCATAATTTTGTCCCTGCTTTATGCACTGCTATATATAAATTACTGCAGTTAAGAGTATTAGCAGGAAAAAGCATATAACTCACTAAGTTAGGATTTTTTCCTGGCATTATTTTATTGCATGTCCACCACTTACTTCACAGTAGAACAGAACCATCTCTGCCCCAGTTATGGCTCTCGAAAGGAGGGGACTTTGACTTCCAACAGCCTGGTTTGCATTTGCATCCTGTGTGGCCGTATTTCAAATTGAAAACATATGACATAGCTATTCCATAGCTGAGAATACTTCATCCTCTGTCTATGTTATATCTCATTCCTCAAGGTTCAAATATAAACTCACAGTTAATCTGCCAACCTTTCCACTATAGCAGAGGCAGTGTTTTATCTACACAGTTCTTCCTGTTCCAACTAGTAAGGCATTGTTACTTATTTAGATTAAGACAAACATCACTGCTGAGGTTAAAGTTATCTCATAGGCATTCACAAATGAGTAACACTGTCTATAACTGCTCCAGCTCTGTGGCCCCCATCATAAGAAGGACATGAACCCATTTGATTGAGTCCAGAGGAGGCCACAAAGACTATCAGAGAGCTGAAGCATCTCTTCTATGAAGACAATCTGAGAGAGCTGAGGTGGTTCAGCCTAGAGAAGAGAAGGATTTGAGGAGATCTTAGAGCAGCTTCTAGTGCCTAAAGGAGGCCTACAACAAAGGACATTAAGGGCAATGGCTTTAAGCTGAAAGAACAGATGTTTAGATTAGGTATTAGGAAAAAAAATCTTCACTACAATAGTGGTGAGGCACTGGCGCAGGTTGCCCAGAGAAGTTGTGCTGCCCCCTCCCTGGTAGTGCTCTAGGCTGAGTTGGATGGGCCTTTGAGCAACATGGTTTAGTAGAAAATATTCCTGCCCAGGGCAGGGGGTTGGAACAAGTTGGCCTTTAAGATCCCTTCCAAACCAAACCATTCTATGAACCTGAAGTCAGTCACAAGAAACAGATATCCATATAAGTGTGGATAAAATGCTGACAATCCCCCAAAATAACTATGCCAAACCCATGAATGCAAGAATACAGAGGGTGGAGGGAGAAGGTAGCAGGATTTTCCTTGGGTTCCTATTGCCTCTGCTACTGCTGCACTTTGAAAAAGGAGCTGTCCAGCAAAAACATTAAATGGTAACAAAAAAAAAAATCAAATAAACATTAAAAAGAACCAGGAAAAGCTTTAAATTACCCACAGACACTAGCAGACATAAGCTTATTGATTTTCCAGGAGAGGTATCTATATCATGAACCTATCAACTAAAGACGAACTGAAATTATCCTCCATCTCCCACTCAGAAAACTCATATAGGCAACTTATTTTTCATGTTGACAACAGGTATACAAGGGAGGTTTAAGTCTTGTCTGATTTTGTTTGTTGTCTGCATGACGATGAAAGGTTAGTCTAGAGCTACAAGGTTAGTGAGTCATTACAGTACTTCTGTGGACATAGAACAGTATTTATGTTACTCATAGGGTTCTAACTTCTTGTTCATTGCCTAAAAAAAGAAATAGAAATCAAGAGTCCTAGTATATGTGTATATTAAGGGACCGATCAACATCCCAGTAGAGTCAAGAGTGAGGGGATACATCTCACTACAGTATAGACTTCTATATCTAAACTTCTGGCATGAGCTCTCTTCATAGTCAATTGAGGTAAGGCCAATATACTCAGAAGAATTTAATGTGTGATTCCTCTCATCCTAAAGCAGATAGCAGCTTTTTGTCAGATCAATCACTCTCTAAACTCTATTTACTGTATTAGAGTTGACTATAATATGATAATAAGCTCAGACACAAACTTACAGTGTGGATTTCCATCAGGAGTTTTTATGTCATCTGCAATGTGCACTGCCAGAAGCTTCATTTGGGGAAAATGATGGCCAAAAAGATGAAGGAATGAGTCAAAACAAAAGTATTGAGATATAAAACATGTATCTTAATTGTTATCTGCTGTAGAATATATTATTTTATTTGAATTATATTCTATTTTATCAGCCCTTCCTTGACAGGACTTAATAGTTAAGGACTGTATTCTAAGAGGTAAATCTGATGTCAAGGGAACTTTTCTAAGCAATGGAATGAAAAGCTCAGTGATCCAAGTTAGAGATGATAGAGACCAGTCTGCAAAGCCCTAGAGGCTTCCAGAGCATGTTAACCCAGCTAAAACTGGGAGGTACTGAAAATGAGCATCAGTATAACCTTCTGTTGCTGAATTTTTTTTGTTTTGTTTTTTTTTGGGTTTTTTTTTTTTTTTCCGGCATTGACATTAAAGTCATTCCCTTCTTTTCATTTGACTAATCACAAAGGAAAATATTTTCATGCCTGGAACGAGGTCATATTTTTACTGTATGTTTTTATGATATTTACACAGCAGTTGGAATTAGAGAAGGTTGTCGTTAGAGCTCCATTCCAGCATTCCATCAGATAAACAACAAATTATCTGGGTTGATTAAGTTCACCTTGACAAAGGGGTCAATGTCTGAGGCATCATCTGCTGACAAATTCATATCTGCAGACTTCAAGGGAACTATTTGTCAGTAATTAACTTCAACTTGACTCTAGGATGGGAATTTAAGGGCTTTACTTTGACTCTTTTTGGTTTTGCTTTTTTCCATATCAAACATCACAATTTACCTTGCTTCTGAAAGGGGCAGGAATGCAGAAGACACAACGTTACTGCAGTGCTTTCTTTGGAATATGAACCATGGTTTTATGACTGCAATGCCACCAACCAGCAAGTATGGATCCCCCAAGCCACCTGCACAGTCAGTCTAAAATAATAGTCATCATCTCCTACTGGAAAAAAGAAAATAAACCAGCATGGAATTCAAAACATATATCCATCATGTACCTGAAATAGGTTGGATAATTCCCCTAAACCTTGTTACATTGATTTAATCAAACAGCAACAGGATTTATTTATAGTTAACCAGACCTTAGCTTTCAGTAGAGAGGTGGAAAGGAAATTCACATGCATGTGCATATGTACACATATACACTCACTCTTGCATACTTTTTTTAACACGTGGAATATATTTTAGTTAGACTGAAAGTGAACACCTGAGCCATTCTATAAAAGTAGCTAGGGATTTCCAAGTTCTTTTGAAGGCACACAGTATTTTCTCATTGCGTTAAAGGTAAGATTCATCCTTGAGAATGAGAAGAAATCAAGAAATAATTTTGAGGGCAGATTAGTCTTAAATTCCATGCTGTCAAAAAGTTCATTGGTTATAAAATAGTATAAGTCCATGTGCTTTCTGAGAGCAAGAAACCTGACTTCCTTTCTGCGCTCAGCCCACAAGCATTTTTCTTAGCAGAAACCGCAAATCACAGAACTCCACTGTAAGCGTTCATCAGAACGGACTATGGCAGCTAATGGATACTGCCACCTTTTAGGAGGCATTCAGCACCTTCCCAGACAGGATGGTTTACAGTTCAATTTATATGTGAGAATCTGCCAGTCATTTGTAACTAGCATAAAAAGTGAAGTATTGATATATTGTTTATTCAAGCTTGTATCTGGAGCCTAGCTGAATTTTAAGTCATTTATTAAACCTGCTTTCATTATTGTCCTGAAAGAGATTCAAGGAGATCCCACGAAATTACCAAAATGAGAGGGTCATTGGATCTAGCAGTTGAAAAGGCCTAGAATCTATCTGACTTCCATCAAAGCCTGGTACCTTGACACACATAGTGTGCTTAGAGGATGGCTCCAAAGCTTTGCAAAAATTTGGTTTCTGTATAATTCCTGGATTGTTTCCAGCAACAAATATTAGAAGCTCACCACGATCTTTCCTCTTGGCAATATTCAACTTAATGAGTGTCTGCTCTTAGCCTCATAGATGTAAATCCAAGTCAATGTTGTTAAATTCAGAGAGGGAAATTCAGGGCTTTTTTCTTCAACTCTTTTGACTTCAGGAGACTTGTAAGTCAGGGCATAGACCAGGCACTCCACATTCTTTTCAACTTTACACTAAGATCACTGAATTCAAATCTGGCCCATGGTCATGTCATCACTTCAAAAACATCTTCGCCAGAGAAATTAGATTAGATTGATGATGTTGCTTCAGATAATTGTCCCTTCTTGGCAAGCCTTTTCCTCATACCAGTGACACACATTTCTTTCTGATATGTGGGCTGCTGAAGGTATTAAATCAGAAGTCAATGTAAAGGACAATTTTTGGCAAAATATAAAAGATTGAAAAATATAAAATTCTCAGGACAAAAAATGCAGGGATAGGGTTTAACATAGCTGATGTAAGCAAGTACGTAAGCATATACCTTCTTCAGTCACAGCCCCTACAGGGAAAACAGTGGCCATGATGATTCTGATACCAACCAAAACCAGAGGAGTGTTAAGCTGGAGAACCTGCAAAAAGCATATCTGAAAGCAAAAGCAATGAAGAAGTAATGATGTTTCTAAACACAGTGTCAAATTCCCGAGACTTGATGGCAATCAAGTCTTCTGTCAAGGTTGGATTGGACATAGCCTTGGGTGGCATGGTTTAGTGGGAAGTGTCCCTGCCCATGGCAGAGGGGTTGGAACTAGATGATCTTGAGGTCCTTTCCAACCCTAACTATTCTATGATTCAATGATTAGTGATGGTTAGAGATTATCCAGAACTTATTTTTTCATTAAGTTCTTTAACACAGTGATGATAATATTTAAAGGCTTTTAATATTCTTTAAGGTTGTCTAAGCAAATAATAACTTGATGGAGTTTGGAGAAGTAGCACATAGTTTTATCTCCTCCAGGTAGTCTTTTGCTGTCATAAGAGAAAGTGTCACTAATCAGTTTCTCTATTAAAAATGGGATAATATGCACATCGAAGAACAAAGAGATCCTCAGTATTAACAATATTATTTATTTGCTTTGCTTGTGAGTGAGCCTCAGGAAGCCACCCACTCTACTGTAAAGGTTTTTGTAAGAACCATACAACTCATCACATTAGAGGGAAAGCCCATCTTTGTGTAATGGGTTTTGCTACTGTAATTCATCTGCCTGCATGTCTGATCTGTTACTCTGATTAGTTTTCCTGTCATGGTCTTGCCAGGAATGTACTCACACTCTTCAGAAATTAGTGTCTTTTGGCCTTTTAGAAACATGTGACTTAATTCCTTTCGACAATGACATCTCTTATCAAAAGTGTAAGCAAAAATAAAGCAGTTATCTTGGATCATCAGTGTTTTGCATATCTCTGTTGATCATTTAACCCTGAAAATCTATGTGAAAATGTTCAAATATTCATCAGCTTCAGTGGGATTTGTTACCTTTTCAACATTTATGAAAGTCAGGCCAATTTGAGGAACAGGACTACTGATGTCGGAAAAAAACAATAACAGTGCATTTTGCCCAAAACCTATCTGTGGCTGTATCAGTTAGGTGATGACAGACATTGTCAGCAGACCACTAAGCTGACTGGCATGGAATAGCTTTGATGATCACTTGCTGAAAGCTTGACATGTTATCTGTGTGCCATGCTGTCCAGTACACAGGGTGCACAGGTATTTCTCAGGCTCACCTTCAATGAATTAAAAAAAGAAATAAGCTTTCTTCACCTTGAATGAAGAAAAAAAAGAAATAAGGCTCAATGCAATAAATGTGATCTGTGATGCTCTGGTCCCAAGCTATGGCTACAGACCTACATCCCTGATGCGACCAGGGAGACAAAAGGGGAGTCTGGAGAAGTCCTTTGTACTAGAGAGAAAAGAATAACATGATGCAACAACATTGCTGCTGTTAACATCCTGAACAAGAAGCCTTCATGGAGTTCCTTCTTATCCAAAATTTCTACAGTGTTCATAATATTTTTGGTTTTCTTTCCAAGCATAAGGGAAGCCAGAGAGAAATAACGGAATTCAAAAAACCTTCAGGCTAATTTTCCCTATGCACATGAGAGTGGAACAAGTATGATATCATTTGGGATGGAAGCTGGTCCAAGAAAAAATATGTTTACACTCAGGGATCCTCCACAACTCATATTCCCATTGTTGAAGACTTTGATCAGAGTACTCTGAATCTGTGTCCACATTCCTCTCCAAATGCAAAGGCAGCTCAGCTTACCTCTTGCTGTGCTCCTGGTAGCTGAAACATGTGATCTGACTTTTCCCCAAAGGGACAGAGAGGATAGAGTAAAACTGATCAGAACTGTGCAGCCTTGGCTTTCTTTTATTCACAACTAATACATGATACAAATTTGTGGGGCTCTTCTTGTTCTCTCTGTCTTTTCCCCTGTGGTCCTGTGGTCATGCTAATCATTTAAAGATAAGATAAAGGCAGCTAAAGAAAGGCATAGTCAGAGAGGGGTGGCGTGTCCTCCAGCTACTTTGCCCAGCCATAAACAATGATTTTCCCTACACAATTTTGCTCCTCTAGGCACGGTGGAACATGCTTTGATTTCGTATCCATTTTGACTCTATCATTTGAAGTCAGTGACTTCGGTACAAATTAACACCTAGTCTCTATTTGTAACAAAGAGAAAACATACCAGGTGGACATTTAGAAAAATCAATTCCCATGATAAAGCCAAGGATATTAAAAAGAGAGAGAGAGAGAAAAGAGCACACAAAGATTACGGGGTGCAGCTCTCCCACAGAAGCAGACAGAGTGGCAGCCAGCCATTGTTCCGAAAGGCAGCATCAGCACTGCGAAATCAGATGACTAAGCTCCTGATGAATGAAATATTTTTACTATGCTGAAAAAATCCTGGCACTGCAAGAGAACTCAGGATAAAGGAAGCAATTTGAAGGGCTTTTGTGAAGGACACCATCAGATACCCTTCTGCTACAAGAAATTCCAGTGCTCTGAAGAAGAGTAACAGTTCTGAGTTTTAACAGGGGTAAAAGGATACAAGCTTAAATCAATGTGGACTTGATAAGAACACATGTGAATGGCATTCTCTGCTAAATGCCATCAGTTTTGTTGTAAAAAGACATGATTCAGTGCTAGTCAGGGGTCAAGCTGTCTCTGAAAAGGCAGGAAAGACTTGGTATCCCTGAATCTTGCATGTGAACAAACATCTGCAGCATCTTGAAATGTTACTCCCTGCTCAGATGCTCATTGATCCTCCTCTCCTGAAAGGAGGAGAACCTATGCAGAGCTGGAAGCGAAGATGGTGCCTACAGCTCAGCTGCTGTCATTCATGGTCTGGTAGCTCAGCACAAACCCACTTTTTCACAGAGCTGGTGAGTGTTAAAATCTCAAAGGAAGATCCAATAGCACTCGCATCCTCACTTGTCTTGCTATCATAGCTGCCTTCTGGTATCCCATCCAGAGATAATGTGGGTATCTGCATTACAGTGATGTTTCATGGATGTACCCTTTATGGGTACCCAATACATCACATTGCTGGCAGTGTGAGCCTATGCTTGGCAATAATGACAGTGACAAAATGAAAATCATTTTGAGGGGGCATTCATAAATCAGTGTTGTGTCTGACAGTGTGAATACCATTTGAGTATACTGGAATTATGGAAAGATGATTCAGTTTTCCCTTACAAAAATAAAAGCCATAAATACAAGGAAATTAAAAGGTTTGGATGCTAATATGGCATACATAAATACTTTTATATATGCCTATGTTGAAAAATTATGGTTGCATGTACTCCATGGCATACAAATACTAGCAAAGGAGAAGGTTTTACAGTGTGAACTCTGTTTTATAATGATCTTTTTTTCTTCTGGAAAATAGCTTCTGAGTTAGAGCCCCTTCATTAAATATACAAATTTTCACCCTTGATCTTACCTATTTCAGTTTGTGAGCTACTGAAAATAATGGGTTCCTTAAAAACTTACTGTGCCACATCCTCTGAAAAGAAGAGTTATGGGAAAAGTTTGTTAAAACAAATCTTTCCTTCAATACAGCCTAACATGTGGACATGTTAGGTATCAACCCCAGGTTCTAGGGGCAATAACACAATTAAGACTGAGTCACTCATATTAATTCCACCACACAGAAGTCTAATACCATTCAAAAATCAAACTTATTCAAATCCAAGGTTTGCTTTCGTACGAGCAAAATAGGACTCTGCTCTGCTGATTTAGTTAAGTCATTTTAAGTGGTGTCAAAAAAGTTGGCATCAAAATCAGCACTCATTTCCTAGTAATTCTATTCCTTTTTGTTGCTGGGTAAGTCCAAACAGCATTAGGTTTCTTGCATTAAATATCAAACCCAAAGTCCAAGGCTTCAGTGAGAACATGGAATGTACAAAGTTTTCATTAACTGGGCTGTGAAGCTTTGAACCTCCGCTGTGCAACTATTAGCTGATCGTGTTTAACAAACAGTGCTGTAGGCCTATGTGTTGTTTGTGACTGTACAGGTGATGATTTTCTCTTTGCAACCATCAGTCAAGGACTTTCCACTACCAGGATCCAGACTCCAGCTCTGGGGTCGGAACTCCAGGCTGTAGCAGGGGAAAAGGGAAACTTTATCTCCATTGATTTCTAGTTCAAAGAAGGCTTTTTGCTTTCACACTTTGAAAAACACAGCCTATCAGATCATCTCACAGCCAGGTTAGTAGTGGGGTTGTTTTATTTCATGGCTAACATGATTGTTATATTTAGTGCTTTCAGGAATATAAAATGCTCAGATGGCAATGCCCTCTGTATTTTCTAGATTCCTTTCCAAATCTCTAGCCTGCTCATACTGAGTAAATTGTTTTCACTGATTCCCACACTTAAAACCAGATTCTTAGGTCCAGTTTCTCCCTACAGATGAAAGCAATTGTACACATGAGGCTACTGTATAGTGATCCTTTGTCGCTATACAGTACTTCAAAATAAGATGTCATTTTTTAGAGACCAGCTCTAGTGCAGCAAAGAGCACATGTGCATCCTGGTTTGGGTTGTGAAACTCTATCTTCTGGTGATGGTAATCTGATGAGTAGATGGTAAGAACTACCTATTTATGCAAAGATAAGATCAAGGCCCAGGTTGTATTAAGCATGACACTTGTACTGCAAATGATTAGGCTCAAGTAAATCTGAAGATGACTTCACATGAAGGGAAGAAGGATGACAGGACACAATCTAGGAGAAGTTAAGGGATAATTGCTCTGATTATGTCACTAGGCTGCTTAAAGCAAGGGAGACTTGTAGTAAATTCCTGTAAATAAAGGGGGAGGATGAATGCTGCAAGAAAGAGATGACAAAATTAGTTCATGTAGTTTTGGGCATCTCTGAACTGTGTGGACTTCACTGTTAGCCTGAAATTGATAAATGCCACAGTCCTCACTGAAGATCTACCACATTTATCAGTGAGAGTTTGCTCTTCCATTCTGTATAGTCTAATGAGCATGAATGCTTTCACAATGTTTTTATGAAGCCCAGTGAAGACGGGATGCACCACTTGTAGACTTACTACCAAAAGATTCCAGAATTCTCAGGAGTCATCCAACCCCAGTGAAATCCACCAGGTGTGTCATCTGTTCCAACCTAAAAGAATCCTAAAAGGAACACAAATAATGATTAGGATATGTAATCACATTGAGAAACTGTTTGAAAAGAGATGTTTTATGATTGCTGTGTCAATGGTCCCAAGACTTGCATAAAAGCACAGCTAACATGACTACACAAACTTTTTACTAGCAAAGGCAAATAAGATAAGGATTTTCTGCTCTGTTGCCACTTGGTCTTTGAAGCAGTAACAGTCTAGACAAACCAAGTTTTGCTTAACCCTCTGTTGCAGATGAAATAAATATGCCTAGAAGGAGAACACATAAAGTTACTGTGTTTTAACTGTAGGGGGAAACTGAGAGTGGAAAAGTTTTTGCATCTTTCAGTGTCTGTGGTCTGGCAGCTGCTCTCAGAGATTATAATTATTGCAAGGAAAAAACCAATCTGCCTAAGAAAGGTAGGAGACTATAAGAAGTAAAAGGTAAAGATTTTAAAGTGAAGCCTTTGGCATTCACATCAGTGAATTACCAAGTAATATACGTCTCTGAAACCATGCCAGCCTGCACTGTGGCTGCTTATCTGGCTGAAATAGAGAACTGTTATCATGCTTTTTCTAACAGAAGAATACCTCTTCATACCTAGAAGGCATCTCATAGACTGATCAGGCAGCAAATTTAACAAGGCAAAGGAAATTTTATTTGCACAGCAGATGATATCACAGTTGTGGATGTGGAACTCAATGCACTAAATGGGTAGAAAAGGGGTTTGGCAAATGGATAAAGGAGAGGCTCACTGCAGGTCATTAAACGTGATTATTGGGAGAAAGCTCCTGAGCTGCTGACTGCTGGAAGGGGGGATGCCATGGAAGCATCACCTTACATAGAAACTCTATTCTTTACATTCTTTCCAATCATGTCCTCCAGTGGCTGACATATGAGTCATGACAGTGGGCTAGGTGAGGTCTGTCTCGTGTGCCTCAACAATTGTCTTCTGTTCTTCGTCTTGTAGTTCGATTTGGAGCCTGACTCTTACTCTGCTCTTGCACTGACGTAAGCACATGAGAGGTCCATTTCTCTGCTCCTCAGAAGCTATAAGATGGTTAAATGACCCAATTCATTGTTCCTGTTAACTTCACGGTTTACGTACAGGATGGTCTTAATTGCAGCTTCTCAGGGTAACAGGTTTCCTCCTTACTAAAGAGAAGAAAAGGGTAAAAGGGGAATAAGAACAGTGTAAAATATGAGATGCAAAGAAGTAAGGGAGGTGAAAGGGGCACAATTATGCAAGTTGGTATTTTTCTTCTCATATACATATTTTAAAAGTGCTTTGATGGACTTGTCTGATCAACAGTGACAGAGGAGCTTGTTCTGGTCAGCAGTCTGGACTACAGGGCTGTGAGGTTATTTGTATTTGGCAGTAGATGGAAAACAAACACTTGCCTAGCTTCTTTCCTCATCATAAAATATGGCCACTGTCACTGGGACATTTGCGCTCCCAACAAGCAGCAGTTATCCTACGCCACTCAGATCTGGATAGCCACACAAGGAATAACAGCATGGTGTTCCCACATGGACCATTAAGATTTCTTATGATGCAGTGTTGTTTCTCAAACTGTGAGATAAATATGTCTATCCTCACAGAAACAACAGGAGACTTCTGGGGGATATTCAGAGCTTAACTGATACAGCTGGTGTCCTTTCAGCACAGAAAACTGATTGCCAGGCTGAGCGGGAGCTAAAGCCAGCCTGAGTCGCATGTCTTATTATGCATGGCTGAGGTGATTTTGGGGAATGGATGAGAAGAAGGCATGAAACACCATGTTTTAGAATCCAAATTAAATCTGGAATGAGCATACTTCCTAACAGAGTAGGCTGATCCCTGATTTTCTCTAGGTTGCAAACTCCTTCAGAGGTCAGGGCTAATCTCAGTGTGGCACTAGTATTGTGCTGCTGTCATTGAAAACTGGTGCATCATCCACAGTGCTGTTTTCTCATCTGACCTGAGACAATCTACATTTTTGTTGGAATTCCTGAGCAAATAACTTATTACTGTTAAATCTCGGACTTTGACAAGCATGTGTTGGTCCCTGTTGGGATGTTTGAGTTTTACTTAGTGAAGATAGGAGGTAGCATGGGGCCACAGGACGCAAGACCACCTGAGCTGGCATTCAACATATACCTGGCACTAAAGTAAAATGAAAGATGCTTTTGACAGAGACATGAGGCCAATGAAAGTAAATTATTAAACTCCCAATTTAAATTATTTGTGATGGAACTTGAGTCCACCATGCAGGAAAAAAAAAAAAAAAAGCAAACAACAAAAAAACCCTTAATTTGAATTAATGTCATAAAATCAGTGAAATACCTGTGTCTGGAACTTGTGGTTTCTGATTAGCATTTTGGTAGACCAATCTCTGAGGCTACATGGGATGATAAAAGAGTTTCACCCATTCCTTCTTGTCCTACCACTTGTTACTTAGGAGAAGAAATCAACACCCACCTTGGCAGTACAATGTCCATGACAGTTTCTCCAGCAAAATGCTATGGGAAGCAGTTCCAAAAGACTTTACAAAAGTTTAGGTAGAAAACATCCACAGTCTTTCTTTCATCCACCGAGCAGGTCACTTTGTCACAGAAGGAGATAAGGTCAGTCAAGCAGGACCTGCCTTTCATAATCCCATATTGACTGGGCCCGATCACCTGGTTGTCCTGTATGTACCATGTGATGGCACTCAAGGTGATCATCACCATAACCTTCCCCAGCATCAAGGTCAGACTGACAGACCTTTAGTTCCCTAGATCCTCTTTCTGGCCCTTGTACTTTTTCTAACCTCCAGTGAACTGTAATCTCACTGGTTAGCTAAAATTGGTGACAAATGATGGTTAGTGGCTCATGAGCACTTCTGCCAGCTTCTTCAGCACCCTTGGGTGTATCCCATCCAGCCCCATGAACTTGTGTCTAAGTGGTGTATCTTCCAATTTTTCTCCTACACACTTTTCCATTCTGCTGTTCACTCCTTCAAGACTCCTGAAATTACTTTGGATCTGTGACATAAAGCATGATAACTGTGATGCCATGCTGTATTTGATAAATATTTATTTCACTGACTTTATTAAATGCTCTACATGTTTAATTTGTGCTTTTGTGAAGTGTTAAGAGTAATTCAGGCAACCTGATCCAAGTCTCATCTGTACTACATTTGTGTCATCATCTCCCATATGTTTCCTCCATCCCAGTGGTCTAAAATCCTCTGTGATACTGGACAGCTGTCAACAAGAAGGAATGTTCATGAATGGAACCATAATCTGTTACTCATACATCTCAATCTTCCTTATTTAGTGTTGCTTCTTATTTTCTTTTTTGAGATACTTTGTCAATTTTTCCTGCATTTCTGATTCCCATTGCTGTGTCTTTCACCTCCTTTCTCCTGATTAATATTCCACTGTTATTTCTCTTATATTCTTTGCTTGCCAATTCTCTCCACAGGGGACCTCGTGCAGAAGAGTGATACCATCCTTTCAAATTTATTACAACACATGCACACATATATACTCATGGTGCTGTCTCCAATCCACAGCGAGAACACCTCTCACTTCTCCACAGTCCATCCTCTGCATATCTCCATTAATCTCTGTCCCTGCAATTTTTTCTTCACAGTTACCGTTCTGTTTTTTTCTTTTCTTCTCAGACATTTTCTGGAGGTTAAGTGGGTGATAGAAATTAGGTGCTCTCATTTCATCCCTTGTACTTCTCAGTAAGAAAAGAAGAAGTCATTCCTGCCTGAACAACTGCTATTCTCAGAACAAAATCAGCCACTTTGCACTTTGCCTCATGAGGGCTTCAGATCTGGGATGCATTTGATACAAAATTGCTGGTAGGAGTCAATTGGGGATTTGCTTATAGTATCCAAGGCTCCAGATGTGGCCCTAGCAGCTGCTATAACCTACTTGCTGTAAGAAGTTATTCCTGCTGGGGCCTGGAAGCAGGTTAGTCAGGCAGAAAATTTGCTGGTGGTGTCAGAGTGAGCTCTGCTCGTTTTGTGCTATTTCAGAGCCCTCTTCCAGTGAGGAGATTCTCCACCTCTTGTAGATCTTCCAGGCACTTTATATCTTTGCTTCCTAAAGGAGCAGTTCCAGGTGAGAATCTCCCAGGTGGGAATCTCTCTTTCTAATTATTCCATGCTTCATTTTCCCAAATCAAGAATAATTAAGCTAGGCTAATAAAAATGCTTTATGCTTTACGCAAGGAACTACCATGTCCTACCTCTCCTCCTCTGAAGATATTTCCCCTACTTCCCCACTCCTCTCTGGCTCTCCCCTTCTTTTCTTTGTCACTAGCTCTAAGAGATAAGAACCTATTGCTTATTGCGTAGCATCCTGATTTTCTGCAAAAATTCTTGTTTTTGCTTCAGTTGATCCTACTGTGCTGCAGTAAGTTTTTCCTCATCTGCAGCTTGTGAGCTGTGAATCCTTTTTTGCCGAGTGTAGAGTTCATACTTTCCCTTGATTTACTGGCAGTAAAATAGTGTCTGATCAGATGGTTTAGCACAATGCTATTCTCATCTAAGGATGACAGTTTTACCTTTCAGAGAAAACCAGCACTTCTCTTGAAGATTAAAAGACAGAGAGCTGAAGAATGTAAACAGAGTTTAGATTCTCTTATCACAAAGAAGAACAAAAATACCCCAAAGTATTTTAAACAGAAGCCCTATATAAGGAGTCTGCAAAACCACTTCCCATTTCATAGGACAGGATATGTCAAAGTAATGATACAGCTTGGCATAAATAACAAAGATAATTTCAACTATATTTAAATGCTACAAGGACATTTAGCGGCATCTTGAGAGATAAATCCCACTTTGATTACATTCTTCAGCTTCACTTTAATGTTCATCTTTTTCTGGGTAAAAGGGGAAACTAGAAGGATAGTCAAAACTTGTGGGTTTAAAAATTGAGCATCCTGTAAGCAGGTCTGGAAATTAAAATCTTACATTTCTTCTTCATTCAAGCCAACAGAGGGAAGCCAGCAAGTAATCTTCTTCCCTTTGCTTTACTGGAATCCTTTTATCGCTCATGTCTGACCTAGAAGATGAGAGGTAATTTAAACTCTAATTGTCTCAATAAAAGCCAAGCAAAGAAAACAGAACTATATTAAAGCAAACAGTCTGCAGCCACTGAACCTATCCTCTGTCAGACTTACCACCCTGGGGACACTGATGGATAAGTCAGAATTCAAATATTGTCGACTGGGATCACTGATGGGAGCAGCCCCTGCTGGCTGCTAAACAGATGGGCACCCTCAGTCATGCACATATCCTCAACTGATGGAAGTCAGCACTTCTCTGCAGGAGTCAATAAAGAGATATCAATATTCAACAGCTGGGAATTCAGCCTATCCTATTTTCAATTTGGGATAAGCTTAGAACTTGCAAGCGTTGAATCCAAGAACAAGGCATGAAAGGTCCCTCAGGATTTGCCATTTGTAAGTGCCAGTGAAAAACCACACAAGTGTCAAGTAAACCTGCACCAATACAGACCCTCCTGTCTTGCATACATGCAAGGTTCACAAGAGAAAAGACAACTTGAGAGAGCTGTAAGAATTTAATTACGAGTGCAACCCTATAGGCATATTGTTCTTAAACCAGTTACATTAGATGGATGAGTAATGATATTAAAAGCCAGTAGCTTGTGTCCCACAGGGAGAAAAGTGGGAATTTTGTACTGTTGGGAAAAAAAGACTCATCTGTTTTCCATTAGGGAATGAATCTGCAGTGTGCTACAAAGAACTGTGTATGGTTTAATTCATCCTTCTATATTGGCTTTGATTCTGCCCCTACGATGAAAACTCTCGCAAAATCACTGTTAAGAGAGTAAGGGGAAGGAGTGACAGAAAACTCAAGGGGAAAAGAATGTATACACAAATCATGGGCCTGTGTAAATCGTACGCTCCTGGTCCACAGAGTGGAAAGAATGATTAAAGTCAGGTTAAATCTCAATTAGGTCTACAGCATACTTGATATACTTTGTTTAAATAAATTAACCTGCCTCTTCATTTTTCTTCAATGGCAAAACACAAAATAAATGTAAAGCAAAGCCCCAATCTTCTGTGTTCTAGAAAATGATAGATTATCTGGCTAAGCTCTGCCAACTCCTGAAAGTCAGAGTGGGCAACATCTAGCCATAGGGCCCACATAGATAATGCTGACCAATTAAGTTAATCCTGGAAATGAAAGTTGGACATTTTGGAGCGTCATTCCTTGTTAACATGCAGACAATACAGATGCTGTAAGTCTCCCAGATGTTCAGAAATCATCTAAAATAATCCACAGAAAAATGTGTAAGTCTCAGACACAGTAGGAGACCTCCACCTGTGCATCCCTGACCTATGGTCTTGGACTTTAAAATGGTCTAATGATTTCAGAGGATGAAATAAGGCTGTTTTTCCTAGGTGTGCAATACAGTGATGGCAGGGCACTACTTATGCACCATGGCTGAAGCAGGGCAGATTGGAGTGACATTTTCAAAGATACCTATCTGTGACATGAGTGGGAGTTGAGAATACAAATCCTCCAGGTATATTTTGCTCGTCTGTCTCTGGCGTGGGTTTATTCCAGCCTGTGCCCAAGGGCTCAGAGAAGGAAAGGCTTCTTGAAAAATACCTTCTCCAACCTTGTTGTGAGACTGGGCACAATCCGCTTCTAAATTATCTGAGGAAAGCAATTCTGATTGCATGAGAGAAAAGAGCATTCTCCAGAGGAATATTTTGAGGACGTAGTTATACAATAACACACTAGAAAGGTCATTGCGGGGCATTGAATAGTGTTTGTTCCTGTGCCTTTCACTGAACAAGCTTAAAATAAGGTTGGTTTCATATAAGTAATGACGCAGCCAATCAAAAAATGAAAATTAAGTAGAGCCCTCTTCACTGCCTCCTTATAACATGAGGGAAGTACTGAAGAGACGTTATTGCAGTTTGGTGATAGCATCTGTGAAGCCAGTCAGTTAGTAGAAGCAACTGCCAAAAATTAGTCCTGTCCCTCCTAGGCAAGGACACAACAACCCTAACTAGGGCAATGAAGGCTGACTGGAGAGTCTGAAAAGTGAAAGGAAGAGAGCAATAATCAAAACAACTTTGTTTTGTTCTCACCACTGGGTGTGTTCTCATTTTGAGGGAGGAAGTAACTTAGTTTAACATCCCAATCAGCTGAAAAACCTCAGCTTTACCATAAATGAAGTTCAGCTTTTCACATCCCTTTGCTCTTCCCTTACACCCTGTTGCTCTTTCGTAACTGACCAGCAATCTCACTTCAGTTCTGCTCAGACTGGTTAATTTGATGACCAAGGTCACCTTCCTTGTGAAACAACTGCCATAAAAAAGCTGTTTCTATATATGTGCCTGCACATGTTCTTTTCCCATTACTCCTCAAACACCAAATGTGAATGAATATGAAGCAGAAGCTCTCTCTGGGAATTCTGAGGGAAAAAAGTGCCTTGTAAAATAAACCAGGAAGGTATATTATTACAAAGGATAAGAAAATAAATGGCTGCAGAGTCCTCTGTCCTTTTTCCAAAAGCTTTTTTGTCCATCCCAAGCTCCATGCCCAGGGAGCACCAGCATGCCTGTAGCTGCTGTGCTGACCTTTCTTCAAACACCTCTCACTTCACAGGCAGCCACTTTTTTGCCTTGAATTTGCCACAGGAGAGATTCAAATCCATACACACTTGTTGATGGAGCTCATGAAGATGATGGTTCATCAGAGACTGTCTGGAATGATAGGAAGGCCAATGTATGATGTATTTTACCTAGCTCTTCCCAAGGAGTTTTGGAAACTGAGTACCAGCAGATTGAAGAAAGAGAAAATGTCATCATGTAGTGCTGATGTGAAGTTTTGATTCAACAATCTCAACTTGAGAACATGGAGAGAAGCTGGATGAAGAAGGTGTTACCTGCTGTAACAATGTAAAGAAATAGTGAGGAATTACCCATGTGGAACTGGAATTGATAGAGCCTACATTTGATGAACGATTTTGGCATGTGTAATCCTGTAGAATTTGGCCTCTCAATCTACCAGAAGTTTGAATTAAGACTTCCAAGGGAGACTTCTGAGGGCTGTTTGCATTTGAAGAGTTTTGAGACCAGTCAAAAAAAATCATTGTTTTCTTTGAGACAATGGTATGCATATGGAAACTGCATCTAGTAGTTCTAGTTTTCATCTTCTGCAGTGTCTTCTTGGCCTTTCACTATTGATAGCTGCTAGAAGTAAGGTGGCACGTAATGTAGTTGTGCATGGAGCTACAAGGCTTTTATTTCCCTCTTCATTTCCAGAATGTAAAAATAAGTAATTGTACTGTGATATAGTATCTTGTACAGTCCATTACTGAGCAGTGGATGTGCAGAGTGCTACTCCTGAAAACAGGACCACATTATGCAACAGCTCTGTGTTCAACACCAAGGGCAGTACCAAACCCAGAAACCCTACAGATTTGAAGCAACTGAGCCATAAACAGACACCTGGGGCTTTGCTCACTGTTGGATGCTTTCTTAGGCAACTCCCGAGATACTGCAAGTTTCATTGGGGTAGAAGAAATAGTGGCAATAAAAGGTTAAAAATAAACCCACATACTTAACGCAGGTGCTCTGTCTTCAAACAGGATGTGGGGTAAGCTGGGAACATCATCAGAAATGGCTCTTTCTTTGGGTGGTGTCAAGAACATAGACTCTTTAGCAACTTGTCTATTTAACCTGTGTGGTTTCCTGAAGACTGGCCTTTTCTGTGACTTGCCAGAATAATGTGCATGTCATAGAACAGTTTTGTTGATGAACATCTGGTTGTCCCCTGTTTAAACTGCACAGATAATGATCAGAGGCTAAAACACTCCAAGGTAGAGTCAATCTCTGATTGCCACTTCCAGAACTGAGTAGCTTATTTATCTCAACAGTGGTGTTGATCTGCAGGTTGGATTTGTTTCCAAATACAGCCTCATTTTCTCACTCAGGTTTTCTTAACTTTACTTTCCTATTTTTCACTATCAATTGGAAATCAAACAATCAAAACTCTCCTAGTTCAGGCCCTGAAAGATCTCTAATGAGACTGTGCTAATAATTTAACAAAAAATCCACAATGACCTTTACATTCCAGGATCATTCACTGTTACCAGGAAGCAGTAGTCTCTGAATGACAAAGTTTATTATTTTATTTAAGTAGTGTATTTGATTTAAAGTTATTTAACTGTTGTACAGCAATTGCTGCCATACAAATGCAAGCCACAGAGACTTTGATGAGATTTTGATAGCAGGGAAATGAGCCAAATGTATCAGCCATGGGCTGTCCACTTCTCTACTCTTAAGTTTAATTCAGTGGAGCAATCCCTTCTAGATCATTTAAACCATCATGTCTCTGACCTGAAAGGGTAACAACAGCAATCTTTGTATTGCTTTTTCTGAGAATGGGCAGACAAGTGGGCACCAGGGCTGTGAAAGTTAGTCCTCTGCCCCTTCATACCTCCCATCCTATATGTTTGCTTTAGAAGAAGCAATGAGCATAACTGATACCTCATTTATCAGATTGTATAGTGTGATCTTTTTCCCATTCATAGTGGCTAGGCATCTCTATTTTGCCACAGGCAGATTGAGGAGATAACTACTAAAATTTGTGTTGCTATTTCTTATCTTTCCCACATTTTAATCCCTAGTGTGAGTAAAACACCTAGAAAAATATGTACTTTTTGTTAGTTGAGAGTCTATGGAGTTCTCAGGTCTCAATAGTTTAATAGTTCTGAAGAACTGGATAACAGTATGGGTTGCAAGATCAGCAACTTTCTGCCTATGTGGAAAGGGTGTGGTATTCAGCAGCTTCTCAGCTATCTGTGCAGAAAAAGTACGTCTCACTTTTGTTAGTCACAGCCCTGTAATGCTACTCCCATGCAAAACCATGAGTTTGTAAACTACTTGGTAAACAACGCAGTGTATGTAACCACCAAACAGATCCAAGAGAATTGTTTTTTTTGTTGTTTGCCTCAAGCTAAACACTATTGCTAATAGGAATGCTGTGAAAATTCAATACATTGATAGAACAATTTTCACTGTGAAGTACTTTATGACATAGAAATTTGGCTGTGGAGAGCCTAATATGTCATTACCCAGGTTTCTGCCAAGTGTGGGATGCAGCCGGTTTGACAGGAAATGTTTCTATCAGTGACTAATAAGGAGACCTCAGAGCAGCAAGTTCCACATGTTGCCCAGCATCTTTCCCAGGCAGCAGAAATGCCATTTTCCTTTCAAATGGTGTTGAGATGCTTTTAATGATCGTAGCTGTGAATGTCTTTTGTTTCTGTTTCACAAAAGACATGACATCTTCAAAACAGCCCCCCTCCACGTCCAGAAGAGTCCCTGGGTCTGAGGAAAGATAAGATGTATTTTATCACTGACATTGCTTCCAGTGACATTTACATGCCCTTCACTTGCTATTGTCACCCAGAAGTGACTTTCACCTTCTGAGTTCAAGGGTAATGTAGTGTCTCAAAGCAATGTACCAATGCAGGTAAGGGAGTACATGAAGTTTTCTTAATGTATGCATGAGGAACAGCTAAAGACTGACTCAGCCCACAGAAATCAATAGAGATCTCAGTGGGACTGGGCTGAGCCATAAGCCAGGAGAGACCCTTCATATTGTAAAATTTTTCTGATCCTTATTGGCTAGTGCTCATTTATTTTTAAATGGTGACAGCTCTCAACACTTGACTATTTACACAGTTCTGGTATCAACAAATATTTTCCCCAACGTGTTGCAGTAATTAACATATAAATAAGCCATGTCTTTTCAAGCTGGTGACATATGTTAGCAAGTGTTTGCCAACACAAAGCTTAGCACAGCAAATACAGGGAAATTCCATTTCTTCATCTTTTCAGGCAGACTGCTGCTAAGACAGGTCATTAGCAAGTCGTAGAACCTCCAGTTGCGATCCATATGGCAGGAACTAGCAGCTATCAACCACATCCATCTCACAAGCCTAACCAATGTGTTTGTAAAGATTTTCAGTAATGCAAATTACAAGGTATAGGAATGTGGTACAGAGATGCATTGACAGCTGATGTAACTTGGCATGACTACAGTCATAGAACCATAGAATCATTTAAGTTGGGAAAGACTCTTATGATCATCAAGTCCAACTGTAAACCTAACAATGCCAGATCTACCACTAAACCTTGTCCCTAGGTACCATGTCTACACTTCTTTTAAAAACCTCTAGGGATGGTGACTTCTGGGCAGCCTGTTCTAGTGCTTCATAACCCTTTCAGACAATAAATTTCTCCTAATATCCAGTATAACCCTCCCCTGATACAGCTTGAGGCCATTTCCACTTGTCCTATCACTTGTTACTTGGGAAAAGAGACCAACCTCCACCTCACTATGTCTTCCTCTCAGGTAGTTGTAGAGAGCATTAAGGACTCCCCTGAGCCTCCTTTTCAGGAGGTTCAATCAAGGGGACTCAGCTCTTGATATTGATTCTTCCTTTTTCTCCAGATTTACTTTAGAGAATTTAGTTATCAATTTTAACATTGTAGCTGTGAAGATCTATATCTGTGTCATTCTGGATTAATGCAGATCGTGTCACTGAGTTGAGAGTTAGAGGCGTCCTATATGCATGACTCTGTACCATTTCATAAAGAACTGCTTCATTATATGAAATATTCCAGACTTCAGCACTTTACATGTGAAAATGTTTAATAAGACAATATAACAGAATAGTACCTTATGCTAGATGGTCAGATTTCTGGTGCCTCTAGTAACAGAAAGGATAAAGTTCTTGATTTGCAGATCTTCCAGTGGAGATGTAGACAACTGTACGGTGGAATTAAACAACTAATTAGTTACTGGTGGATGCTCTTTTCATTGGCAGTCGCTTAGATATTTTCCTCATATCCTACAGGTCCAGTGCACAACAACTGGACTACCTTTGGAATAGCAGTTGCAAGGAAACTATCCTGAAATAAAAGTCCTTGCATTTTTACTCTGTGGACCTGACAGAAACCCAACTCAGGTTAATAGAAAAGAGTCAGAAGATTTCACAAGTGCAGACAGAGCGCTGGGTAACATGACTGCAGAAGCATTGCAGATGTCCTTGCTCTGCGTATGTTTCTCCAGTAGCCTTCCCAAGTTGGACAGTACTCTGCATTCACCAGTGGCCACCCTGTTTAACCCAATATCACAAACTTCCAACAGAAAAAAACTTAAAATCATCAACATTTTACAATTTTCTCCTTTTTAAATGAAGAACCAGCCTTCATTTAGATATGGGCTAAGCTAGTCTATTCACCTCATTCCAAACAAAATTACAAACACAATACCTGGTGTGCTCTGCATCTAGGTGAGCTTTAAAAAAAGCCAGGTCAGAGATCAGTGCATAAGATAACTGAACTGGGTTGTACCACACTGACCATACGCCATCGAGCATCCAAAATTGTAAAATCCTAAAGGTCTCATATGGGAATAAGAATTTCCAAGACAGTTTTTCTACAGCCTTTATCCTTTTGTGCTTGCTTGACTCAGTGCCATGTCCGGGTAGAATTCACTATTTTGGTCTGTGATGGGCACTTGTAGAAGCAATGTCTGAACGTACCAGATTATCAGATACTAAAACAAGAACAAGGAACCTAATGTAAAATGTAGATAGAATTATGGTGCTGACACCATAAAACCCTGCCTGATCACTTAATTGCCTGAAGCATCACGGAAATATATGCTTTTATCAGTATAACTGTTATGATACCCACAGATGCTTCCATGTTGCTCTGGCTGAGTGCTCTGTTGCAAGTCTAAGTTTTGCTTAGATTCAGGAACTGAGTGTGAATGAGGCCACTGATGGGGCAGGGATGCTCAGACATATTGAGAACCTGGTGTTTAGCCCAAAACATGAACTCTGATTTTAGAACCATTTGTTTAAAAACACGCACACAGATGCGCATGCACACACACACACACACACACTAAATAATAGTAGATAATCTTTATGCTTTAGTGGTTAAAAGCTCTTTAAAGAAAGGGAGAGAATTCAACCCGGCTTATGAGTTTTGCTTAATGTTTCTTCATAAAAAGCGTTTTAATTCTTTTGTCAACACAGACCAGAATCCGCCGTTTTTGCCCAACAAGAAATGCATCAATCTTTTGGCTATAGGGACAGCCTCTCCCATACCCCACTTTGCCTCTGGCCCTTTTTCTTTCTGAGCATTGGAACTGCTTCAGAGATGGTGAGAAGGAACATCTTTGTACTTAGAACTTTACCCTAAATATGTCTGGCTGAAGAGAGCTGAATCCAGGTCTCCCTGTGTCTGAGCACTGAATAACATGAGAGGCAGCTATGCCCCTTTGCCCCCAACACTTAGCATCTGCTTTTTAAAAGGGGAAATTCAATCATTTCCTTGGTACTCAGCCTATAACTTCGGAGGATATGTTTAGGAAAAGCTTTGGACTGTGAATCACAAAATATCAGAGGTGAAAAGTTGAGATGCAGAGGTAATGTTTCCGATTTGTGTTTCAGGTGTGTCTTATAGAAACAACTCATGTAGGTGCTGCTGTATCCTGTACTGTGATTTCTACCTTTACAAACACAGATCCCTCAAACTGCTGTACACAGGATACAGCCTGGTACCATCTGAGGACCTCTTGGTGGTTTTAACAGTGAAACCTTAGGGTCAGTACCAGAAACTGCAAAGGATATACATCAGATTACAGTACAGAAAAAGGGACTCAGAAGAGCATTGTGGCACAGCCAAGTGAAAGAAGAAATAAGCGTTACTGACTGAGAGACTTGTCACATAGCCAGGTATAATAAGGTTCTCACTCCATGAGGAAGTAATGCTTTGTGAATGTTTATTTACTTTCCATTACTTTCAATTTTGATATTCTAGCGAATATTTTGAATGACAAAATGCTTTAGAGAACAGTCTTCCCTGAATAATAGAATGGATTCAATTGACATGACAAATAAACTTGAATACTGAGAGTGAAAGAAAACATAAATAGGCAAGACAGAAAAGTGGTGGGAGGCAGAACAGGGAGACAAAGCAGGGAAATTGCCTGCTGAAGTCACAGAGCAATACAGTAGCTAAGGTAGAAATAGAACTCCATGTAATAGCAGCAAAGGACTGGTTTGCTTAATTGTTTGGGTTTTTTTTTCAAGGTTTTACAAGTTGTATCCTGTTTATTAAGCTTAAAAAGATTTTTTTTTTCCTTTTATCTGTACAGCTGACTGAACAACTACTGTAAATATGACTCAGGTTTCTATTAAGATCCTTAATGTTCTCTGTCCCAGCTTATTCTGAATTATCCAATGCTTTTACAATCAGAATGCAGCCAAAGAGGTCCCGTTCTACTGCCTCTGAGCCAGCAGGTCACCTAGTTCCACGTATAGACCTGCTGGCTTCAATGCATTCACAGTACAGGTTGCTGTGCGAGACATACCTTCCCAAACTAAGTGAACAAAGCTTGCTGGAAGCTGAGGCTGCTCTATGTCTGTATTGATCCAACTCCTTCAGAAAGCTCCAGCTTTCTGAGGCTGCAGAAGGGAGCTCCAGAGCACCCTGGAGGGCCCTGGTCCGGGATGCTTCAAGCCCACCTGCCCCAAGGCAGCAATTATGGAGCCTGATGATAAAGCAAAAGACAAAATGGAAATAGTTCAAATATAGTTTGGTTCAAACTTTTGTTTTCAGGTGGTCTAAGTAATGCTTCGATCCATCACCCAGGTATGTCTTTTGCTTGAGCAAGAATCAAGAGAAAAAGCAAGCGGCATCAGAAGATATTTCTGATGAAAAGGAAGATAAAGCTCCTAAAGCCTGTTTCTTCAAGGAACAGTATTAAATTTGCCTTTGAAAAGGTTGGTTTGCTCTTAAAAAATCATCAGTATCTGAAAAAATAAATTGACAGAACTGGTCAGCAGTTCTGCTGAAGCTTTTAAGTTTATTTCTTTATTTATTACAGATGGAGTGAGACCAAGATTTGTCTAATTAATGTCTTCTGCTGTAAAATATGAAGGCATGTTACTCATTTTAATCTGCTCACTAGTGGATTTTTTGATTCTTGTAGCAGCTGATTTTGGTTCATGCATTACCTGATAATACTTACTTGCTTCACAGGTTCATCTTTGCCCGTACGGTTTTGGGTGCTGTCTCTCTTTTTAGTAGCTTCAACTGAAATAACAAATTCAAATAATCATAAATCATGGGAATACTTGGATTTAGGTATGAACTTGATGCCACAGAGGCATCTGTTGAAGATGGGCATGCAGGTTAGCTTTCCTTCAGCCAAAAAAATCCTTGCAGTTTTGTGAGTATTGTGACACCAAGGTCTCAAAGTACAATTTTTTGTGTTGTTTCAGTGGAACATAGAGGTTTTTCTCTGTATGTGAAATGTATCATATTGCTTCCATTTAATTGCTGAACCATGAATTTCGTGGGTCTTATTTCACATACTCCCACATTAGAAAATGTACCGTATAATCTTTCTTTATCTCAGCTTCTCCATCAATCAACTGGGAATAATAGCATCTGATTTAGGAGTACTATGGACTTTAATTAATGTGTGTACAGCATGTTGAGATCCCTGAAGAATAAGATGCTTTAGAACATCAAAGAATAAACAATGGCATTCTTTGTCTTATGTCCTGGAATCAAGACGCTTTAACATTAAGCTTCAGACCTATAAGGGATACAGAGAGAATCCTTTCCAGCACTAAGTAAAACCAAAATGTGCCTCTGCCAACAAAGAAGTATAAGAGAAATTTGCAAGGACATATTTCCTATATTCTCAGTCTGAGAAAAGATTTCTACATGTTTTCCCACTCCCTGTCCTATCTCTAATCCCGCTGTTGCTGAAATATTTAGCTCTGGACTTCACCAGAGCAATCCTCATTAGCTCCTTAATACCAAGGAGTGATGTTTGAGGTTCTCACACTAACATCACCAGCACAGGCAATGCCCATCTGATGAATCTCAGCTGTTCTCCAGATGACCTGGAGGCCTACCTGTAGTTCTTACAGAATATGCCCCTATAGAAGAGCCAGTGCAACCAGCTTTGGAGCCAAGTGGCCACTTTGCAATGCTCTCCCAAATCACTTGACAGTCACTAATGCTGACCTCCATTCTCACCATGCTTGTCCTTAGTGAAGGTTTGTGAAGGTATGGGAAGATTGTAAGAGTATCTGATGATTATTCCCTTATACTTATTGCAAAGATGCCAAGTAACTCTCCTGAAATGAAAGGTAACCCAAAGTGACTGCTACCTTCTTCATCCCCAATTCCCTAAATAGAAATGTAAAATAAGATGTTATTTCTCTCAGGAGAGCTTTTTTTTTTTTTATTTTGAGAAATAGGAAGCAGGCAGAAAGCCCAAGTGAGAAAGCCTATTCATTCTGCAGTTGAAGTAAACCCATAGATGAGGTACCATGCGTACACAAGAAAGAAGAACAGACCTTGTAGATACAGTTACCAGTGCATTCACAGACAGAAAGTGCCAGAATGTTCAAGAGTTGTGCATTTTTCCCATAACAATTTCTCAATTATAAGCAGTTTTTATCATGCAGTTGATCCCTCTGCTAAAGGCACTGAGCCTGTGCAGCTCAGAAATAACATGTTCTGTCCAGAAAACCTAGACAGGGAAATTAATCTGCAGCCCAGTTTTAGAAGGGAGTGGGGAAAGATAGAAAGGCTTCTTGGAGGGGAGCTCTGTGCTGTTGATACCTGGGATAATGGTCCATTAAGTGGTACAGATGTTAGTTTTCCTTGTGAAAAAGCATAGCGGAAATTGACTTAATGCCCTGAAAGAATCCAATTCAATTTTTTTCCCTAATATTTTAGGGCTGATTTCTAGCGATCTTTTAACATGAGTTAAGTTCATTCAGGGGAAAAAGACTCAGAATCTCAAATTTTTAACTTGCATCTCCATCAGATATGAAGGTTGTATCATGGCAAGCATTGTTCCTTATTCAAGGAACAAAGCTACGTTTCCCAAATCCCATGAATATGGATAGAATACTTTATAATATTTGCTTTCAAGGCTTCTAGAACTTAATTCAGTCCTTTTTACAACTTCATAAATGTTTATGAGAAATCACATGCTTTATGATCACTAAAAGTGTTATTACCCTTTGAGGTCTATAGCTGAGATAGCAAGTTGGGTTTTTTTGTTTGCTTGTTTTTTCAAGCTTAGTTTTTCCAGTGATAACCTCTCCTTAGTTTAGTTCTTCCATTTTTCTACCTTCTGAATTCAGTGGCTGCAAAGGCAGGGAAAGCCATCCAGAACACAAAAGAGAATACTGAAGGTCACAGAGGATCAGCACAGAGCATCTTTGAGTCTGTAGGTTAGACTCTGGGCGGGTGCAAATAGAAAAGCTTGACTAGCCAAGGATATCAGTTGGAGTTTGCAAGCCAGCAAAAGCTTCTAAACAGTGTACAAAAATACACCTGGCACCTACATGAAGGTATTGTTCAAGGGAATAAATCTTGCCTGTCTGGAATTTGTGAAGACGAAGGGAATTGTTTGCAGGACTGAGGATGTGTTGCACTGGGAGGTTCAGTCAATCACAGGAGATAAATGCAGAACAGCAGACAGCAGGATTCAGTGTTCCGATTTTTCGCCCAAAGGACAAATTATAAGTCTGTACCTTTCTCTTCCCTCCTTCTTCTTGCTGTACCATTGGCTCTTTCCATTTCCAAGCCTTAAAGTGAGTCATCACTTTTCCTTTGCCTCTTGCTGCAGTGAGATAGGGCTGTACCTCTTCCCCATGCCTAAACTGTCTCTCTTGTAGTGTCCATCAGACATCCTTAGATTTCAGTGAAGCATATCAAAACATTTAAAGGAGAGGACAGTTTCTCTCATTTTTCTGTTTATAACAATTTTGACAGTTCTGATTTCTTACACTGCGATTTGCTCTAGCTGCTATCTGCACTCTGGCTGTACCTTTGTGGTGCAACGTCAGCCTCCTTATGACTGCAGGAAAGGACAAAGACAGAGCTTGGCCTTGTGATGGAGATGGAGGTAATGGAAGCCTGGCAGGGTATAAGAAAGGTTTGGGGATTAAAACACTGGTCCAATGTCATCATGGCTGAGGAGATGGAGAAAGGAGCAACATTATTAACCAGGCCATCATAAACAAGTGACATCAAAAAAATAATCTAGTTTATTCTGTGGCTTTTACTAACCTTAGTACATATTGTCCTCCAAAAAATCTGGATGCTTCCAGTAAGTAATAGAAGAAGCACTTGAAGTTATTTTCAGGTAGTTATAAGATACCATTGCAGTTAATTCTCTATGCTGCTGTTTTCTGTAGAAGAGGTTATCTCATATTTGAGCTATTTTTTGGAATGTAAAGCTGAGGGACTGTCTGACATCAAAGTTTCACTGGAATAACTTTTAGGACAAATGAGTAAAATAGAAGGAACCAGGCTTTGCCTCTGAACAGCGTTCATTCATTCATGAGGTCTCAGGAATTCAGACATGAGATTGCTGAGCTGCTAGCTGCAATGTGCTTCCTTTTGCATAAATAGGCTTTGGTGTCAACGCTATGAAAGATGGGCAAAGTGACAGTCACCTTTAAAAAGGGTTCAGGAATAAATTTCTTATGATTCACAGGCAAATCAGTGCAACTACAAGAGGAGCTGAATCAGTAGATATGGGTAGGACAGAGCCTTGTAGCACAGAGAAAGGATGCTCCAGCTGTAATACTGAAGCTTGAATTTAGAAAAGCATTTCATGACACCCTTCATTACAGTTACAAAAAGTAAATTGTTGCAGGACAAAGGAACAAATCATCCTTTCAAGCTAAATCAACTTCAAAGGTGGAAAGGAAAAGTTAGCAATAAATGCTAAATTTATACAACTTGCGTGGCATGGCTTAGTGCGAGATGTCCCTGCCCAGAGCAGGGGGGTTGGAAGTAGATGATCTTAAGGTCCTTTCCAGCCCTAACTATTCTATGATTCTGTAAGTTCACAATGGAAATCCATAGAGATCTATGCTTTTAAAGCATATAAAAGGCAGTAGAAAAAGGTGAAGAGTTATGTGACGAAGTCTGCAAATGATGCAAGCATATCCAGCATAGTGAAATCTATAAGTAACTGGGAAGTAATGGGAAGATCTCATAAGACTGAATGACTGGGGAAAAAAATGGCAGTTCCACTAAGCAGTATGGATAGAAATGATATTTGCACGGTGATGGACTCCACCTTACCTTTGCTCACTGTAGTAAAGATCTGGGAATCACTGAGTGCAATTCCCGGTAAAAAATCCCTCCAGTGTTCAAAGGCAGTCAATACTCAAACAGAGAACTACAAAAAGGATAAAGGCAAGCACAAAACATCTATATGCTCTATATAAATTCATAAGATAAAAATTGATGAAAAGCCTTTGAACCTATTGTCTTGTTCTGATGACCCCATTCATTCCCTATATACAGTCATTGTGAGCAAGGAGTTATTAAGGTCTTTCATTTTGACCCTGAGGGCTGGCTCTTGTGCTAAGCAAGACACTTAACACCTGTTACACTTTCTTTAAAGTCCACATCCCAAGAAAAATTGCAGTTATGAGTAAGACAACAATTGGATATTGGCAGCAGGCGCGATGACATAAGTTTTGCAGAATGAGTGATTTTTTAGTATCCCCAGTAACCTGCTGTTCAAAGGGTAGGCTTTTCACTGATATTGTAAATTAGACACCCTGTTGGGTCCCTCAGGGTGGACAAGCACAAAAACTGATTATTTCCGAGCACTTCAGCCACCAGATACATTATTACAGACAATACAATCTTTTAAATTGTTCCCCATACCCCTTAATTTTAGTATATTCTGTTTTCTTCCACATTGCTAAAAGACATTTCTAATCAATATCCAGGTTTGTTCAGTTCTCTTTTTTTCCTCCCATGCTGATTTTCTGGTAGCATTTAGAAAATGCAGTTCTGTTTCTCCAATGATTTACAAGTGTATTGACCATCCTTACACTCACCATTTCAGAGGCAGCTGCCTGGCATTTCTAAGAATGTAAGTACTTTAGTTTGCATTTTATAATGAAGCAAGAACAGGTCCCTGTTCAGAGTGAATTTGTTCTTGAAGGAATGTTGCCTGGGCATATGGGATGAAGTAATGCACTGCTGGACCACTGGCTGGCTGGGTGGGAAAATCAGGAGTAATGAGGAGCATGGCATGGCTGTGTGGCTTCTGGAGGCCTCTTTTCACTGCAGGATGGAAGCAAACTAAGCTCTGCTCGTTCATAGACCTCTTTCCCCTCTCCAGCACATAGGAACTTGGATACAGTAGAATAATCAGAGTAATGGCTGAGGGCTGTGAGAGATGCAATGAACCATGCACAGCACAGAGTGGAGACCACATCTCCAGGTGTTAGTTGACATGAAGGGCAACTGACAGCAGAGGTAGTGCATGTACAGGGCAACAGGCTCATGTCAGGGGCAGGGAATGCTCAGAGGCATAGACCTGTTCACATTATTATAGCTATTGAACTCAGGGCTGCTGTGCTCACATTTGGCTAGCACCAGCGTAGCCTCCTCAGAGGAGTCTGCAGGTTGCTTCCATGAGGTCAAGATGTCTTCACATGTGTGGACAGTGAGCTGAGCCTCAGGGAATCTCTCTTCCTGTTTGTTTCCAAGGGAAGCATGACCATTAAATGTTTGTTTCATGGAAGACATATTAAAGTCTTTAAGGTCTGTCCTCACTTTTTAATGCATAAAATACTGACACTGAGAAGAATTTACTAAGAGTGAGAAGAGCAGAGAGCCTGGCTTCTGTTTTTACACAGAATGCAAACTGCAATTCTGCTGTGCAGAGCACTCAGCTCATCCCATCTTCCACGACTTTTCCCCTGGGGCTCATCGGCACAGCATCAGCTCCATGGCTCCCTGACTGATGCTTAAGACTCTCTGGCACTGTCTGGAGTGCTGCAGCTGAAAAGGCAGTTCCTTTTGGCTAGCATGATGGTGTCAGCCCCAGCCCCTCACCTCTGGATCTGAAATGATTCTTTAAAAATGCCACTGCAGCAGCTACAGGCAGACAGCTCTGCCCCTCCCCTGTCGGTCATATCTATCTGCAGGCTGCCTCTGCATTTTTCATCTCCCTTGCAAGTTGGAGGAAAAGAAATAATACATAGCTCAGCTGTTTCTGTCTGTAGGCATTTAAGCTGGTAAGGCTCAGCTGTATAAATCTTCCCAGCTGTGAGAACCTCATTGCTTTTATTCCCATGATAAAGCCTTTGGCTCTAAATGTGTTTCAGGGATATTCAAAGTGGAAATCTTTCCCTCCATCTGGGGAATTACTTGGTGTCGACTGACAAGGAAATGGGAGGTCAGTAGCATTAAAAAGGAAAAAAAGAACCCTGGGTTATAGAATTAACTTTATACTAAATCTCAGTGTGTGTTTTAGGAAGAAAGGAGTAGAAGGAAGGCATGGGGGATGGGAGATTTGACTTGTGCAGAGCCTTTCATTGGAAAATGAATGTAGCTGTCCCCAAGGCACTCTGCTGCTAAGATGCAGCATTCTCCTGCTCCGATGGAAAAGGAAGACAGATACTTTCCCTTATAGTAACCTTTGCTGATTAATCAGTGTAGTGACATTGAAGTCAGTTCCAGTGGGAAATAATTGCTATCGCTCTCAGATACAGTATGGAAATAAGATGCCATGGTGACAGCAACTGTTTTGAAGGGCTGGCAAGGAAATCCAGATCAAAGATCAATGTCTGGCAGGCAAAGCGTTCATTAAAAGTCAAGGAGAGAAGAGTTTAGGCATAGAAGTTTCTCCTAAAAATGGCAGGATTTGGACAACAGATGGGCAAACTTCAATAAATTTTGGATACAGTGAAATTCTCATGCTGCAGGTTGGCTTGGAACCCAGGACTCAGACCTGCTGCTGAATATATGCTTCTCCAAATCTAGAGGGTATTTCGAAGTTCAGCTGCTTAGACAGGCAAGACAGCACCCTTGCTGTGATTGCAGGATTTGGCTTCCATTCTGGGTTCTGTCAAGGATTTCCTGTTGGGTATCATGAACATGATCCCAGTTGTTTTTCCTGCCTCGTAAAAAGAAAAATGAGCCCTTTCCCATCTCCAAGGGTAATGTCTGTAACGATATCAAAATGCCCAGTGCTTGGACATTGAAGTAAGGAGCTGAGATGATCTTGAGGTGTTTTTGTGGACTCGATTCATTAAAGAAAGGTGCCACTGGCATAACTTCCAACTTTTTTAATGAGTCCCAAATGAGTTCTATCTGTGAAGAAAATATATATCCTTTCATAACTGAAAGCAATTCTGATCCAGGCAGCTAAGTTTTATTGGCTTCCTGGAAACAGAGTCAGATTTTCTACATCACCCCAGAAAGATCATGAATTCAACAGATAGAATATCTCAGTGCAATCCACATCCTCAGCAGGCAGGGATTAAACTGTATGTGAAAGATAAAGGGAGTCTCTGTTTCAAAGGCAAAAAGTGTACAATGATAATAGCTTACTGGCAAATTTGATCCTAAACTGAGAGTTTCCCAAGCTCTTAGTATTCCAAAGGAATAGCTTTTAAATAATAATAATAATTAAAAGGATCACATTGCTCTAAAGAGTGATATATTGTCAGCATTAACAATACCTTAATGATATTTCTCATCTGGGAATAAATCTGTAGATTTGAATCCTACACAGAGCAATCAACAAAGCAGAAGCAAATGCAGCACCTACCATTTCCCCTGTCTTCAATATTACTAGGAGGCAAATGAAAGCAAACCAAAGCAAATCACTGTGATCATGAAAACATACGGCACCAAAAGCAAGGAGCTGTACCACACGGTTTACATGGGAAACAGAATCTGATTTCTATCAGCTTGATGAGAATTTGTTCCCATGCTGTTCTAATAATGCAGGCCTCAGCCAAAAAGATAAATCTGATGGTGTCTGGGGATAAATTCAATTATTTTACATTTTCACTGAACTTATATAACTAAAGAATGAGACTTCTTGTCTGCCTATTAACAGAACTTGGACGGCCCATTGCTGCTTGCAGTAAATAACTCTTGATAAGCAAGATCTCCCAGGAATCAGATGAAAGAAGACAAAAGAAGGGCAACCTCTGAGAATCAGCATGCACTGTGGTCAGATGACATGTGGGCTATAGCAGCATGCATTGGGAATCCTGGTATTTAAACACTCCCTGCTGCCCAAGTACAAAGAAGGATAAACTGTGAAGAGGGTGAATTTGTCTGTGTAGGAAAAGGTAATTAATATCTTGATTCAGAGTTACGCTTCACCACTGATGTCTCATTTCCAAGACACTTAGAAGGAAAAATGTAAGTCTCATGAATTGATGGGATGTCCTCTGACAATATTGCTTTCACGTCACATGGAGTGTGTGGGTCATAAGTCCTGGACTAAAATCGAGACAGAAAGATAGCTAAAAACTTTGAAGAGATAATTTTATTTACCATAGGGAAGGACTGAAATTCCAGGGTAGAATTACAGAATTATAGTTAGGGTTGGAAAGGACCTTAAGATCATCTAGTCCCAGCTCCCCTGCTATTGCTAGGGACACCTCCCACTAAACCATGACACCCAAGGCTATGATCAGCCTGGCCTTGAACACTGACAGTGATGGAGCATTCACAACTTCCCTGGGCAACACATTCTAGTGCCTCACCACCCTTACAGTAACAAATTTCTTCCTCAGATCCAATCTAAATTTCTCCTCTTTAAGTTTGAACCAGTTACCCCTTGTCATATCACCACAGTCCCTCATGATATGTCCCTCCCCATCATCCCTATAGGCCCCGTTCAGATATTAGAATGCTGCTATAAGGTCTCCAGGCAGTCTTCTCTTCTCCAGGCTGAACTACCCCAACTTTCTCAGCCTGTCTTCACAGGGGAGGTGCTCCAGTCCCCTGATCATCCTCATGGCCCTCCTGTGCACTTGTTCCAACAGTTCCATGTGCTTTTTATGTTGAGGACACCAGAACTGCACACAGTACTCCAAGTGAGGTCTCCCGAGAGCAGAGTACAGTGGCAGGTTCTCCTCCTTTGACTTGCTGGTCACACTCCTTTTGATGCAGCTCAGGATATGGTTGGCTTTCTGGGCTGTGAGTGCACACTGCCAGCTCATGTTCATTTTCTCATCCACCAACACCCCCAAGTCCTTCTCCTCAGGGCTGTTCTGAATCTCTTCTCCTCCCAACCTGTAGCTGTAACTGGGATTGATCCAACCCAGGTGAAGGACCTTGCACTTGACATGGTTAAACTTCATCAAGTTGGCATCAGCCCACCTTATAAGTGTGTCAAGATCCCTGTGGATGGCATTCCTTCCCTCCAGCATATCAGCTGAACCACACAGCTTGGTGCCATCAGCAAACTTGCTGAGAGCACACCCAGTCCCACTATTATTGTAGACAAGACTGTTTCCTTCACTCCAAAGGGAAAGTAATTTAAAAAATTATATAATTCTGTAGTAGAAATTGAAAAGCTGCTGGCTCTAATCTGCAAGTTACCCCTGTGAGAGAAAATCAGCCTATTTCTCAATGTTACTAACCCAACCCTTTGTCTATCCTGCCTTTCATTGTCAACACCAAATCCTCAAAATTCCTAGTGCACATCACATTTACTGATGTGATTTGTGGATATGTATTTTAGTGTGAAATGGCAGTTAAATTTTTCTGATGACGAAAGCCAAGCCCTTTGAGACAAAATTTGGTGGCATAAAGAGCACCTACCACAATGAATGCCTGCTGAGACTTTATATAATAACAAAAGATAATGTTTTCATTGCATTTGTAATGGATGGTGTCTTTCATGCAACAATTCCAGTAACACTTCCTGTGTGAACCTCCTCTTTTTCTCACCTCTTACATCAGATGGGTGATGACAATCAATCGCCGTGAATCATGTGCCAGTGCATGTTTTTGCTAGCTCTGATAAGGCAATGCATTAAAACTGGCAGAAAGAAAATTAATGACCTACGAAGCACAAATCACAACTGCACTAATTCAGAGAAAAACCCTAATTAAACTGACTGCCCTGCACCCAGACAGGGAATTGGGAAATGTGCCAAAACTGTTCCCAAAATAGCTCCTTTTGAAAAAGCAAATTTTTTTTTCTTTTCCTTCCCTTACTTTCCTCCCCTTTGTAGCTACCCTGACAGTCATTCCTGCATAAAGCATCCAAGCACTACATTTCCTTCTTGCAATTTAACATTACTGTTCTGTGTATAGAGCTGGTACTCCCGATGGAAATCCATTACAGAGAAGAGCAAAGTACATCTGACCCTATTAAACAGCCACCCCTCTACCTATGCTCCAGCTGGCTGGCCCTGGGCTTTACAACAGTTTATCCATTCTTATGCTACTGTTAGTGAAATAGGCAGAAGCAGGTGAAGAAAAAGAAGATGAAAGAGTAAAAATAAGTCTAATGAAAACTGGATAAAGAGAGATACAAGCATGAGATTCCTAAGAAGGGCTATTCTCAAGCTCATCAAGGCAGTTACCTGAGCTTTCTAACCCCTCCCTTTGTGCAACTGCTGCATAACCCGTTGTCATGTGTTCAGCAGCAGCAGTCATTTTTCTCTTTTTTTCGTAGTAGCTGGTGCAGCACTGCGTTTTTGATTTTCAGCTTGGGAACGGTGCTGATAACACCAGTGTTTATAGTTATGGCTTAGAATGTTTAGGCTGGCCAAGGACTTTATGAGCCTCATGCTCTGCCAGGGAGGAGGGGAAGTTGGGAGGAAGCAGAGACAGGGTACCTTCCCCAAACTGACCAAAGAGGTATTCCATAGCACAGCACGTCATGCCCGGGATGTAAAACGCAGGGCAGAGACCCGGAAGGGAAGGGGAGGGGACACTGCGTGGTTGGGCTTGGTGAGAGGGGTGCTTGATGAGGCTGTGTGAGCAATTGTATTCTCTTTCCTTGTATTTCCCTTGTATTATTATTGGTGGTAGCAGTAGTGAATTATGTTATACTTTAGTTACTAAACTGTTCTTATATCAACCTGTGGGAGTTGCATTCTTTCAATTCTTCTCCCCATCCCCCCGAAACTGGGGAAGAAAGAGGGGGGTGTGAATGAGAGAACAGTTTGAGGGTCTTAAACCACAACACCCATGCTAGGAGATATAGGGTTCATTTTACTTGGTGAAAGTTTCTTTACTTACCACCCATAAGAGAATCAGATTTTATTTTACCCTTGTTGAATCCACCTGTATTAGTTCTTTCATTCTTAATGGAGATTTCTTAACTCTATTTTCAATCTGAAATGCTACCCACATCAGGATGCATGTGCAGCCTGATGCATTAGGTTAAATTCTGACCATGTTTTTCAGTTCCCAGACAAAACTTTCAGAAGCAAGTGATGTAGGACCCTGCTTCTTAGTCATAATTAAAATATTTAGGAATTTATGCCTCAATAGAAGTCTCAGACAGCCATGAGCCTAGTTTACCAATGGGTGATCATATGATTTAGGTCTCAGGATCACCTAGGCACTTTTGAAGATGCTTTCCTTATTTTTTTAATTGAAAGAAGTCTCAAGAATTGGCTGAGATAGGACTGAAGAGGACTTAGCCCATATATCTGTGGTCTATGCAAAGTGTTGGACCTTTTTCTCTGAAAATGGTTAACTTTGTTTGACCAAGATAAACTCAATAAACCTCAGAAAAGTTAGTTTATGGGTGAAGAGCAGGAGCAGTTGTGAGGACAAAATTCCTAATCCTTTATGCAATAGATCCAGTGCACAGTGAACTAAATGCCATTTCTCCAGGCTTTAAACATATATGCACTTAAATCAGTCTTCTGGGATATAGGAATGTCTGTGCTGGAAGTTCGCCTGAAGTTTAAAGCACTAAAATAGCATTTCAGACATAGCAGAAGTCATCTGATTTTAGAAAAATTGTGACCATAGGATTAACTATTGCTTACCAAGTTTCCAGCAGCTCAGCATCCTCTTCTCTTTGGCTGAGAGGTGAATGCTGTCAGGGTCAAGGAATGCTCAAAACTCTGTCAAGCCAGCAGTGAATTTAAGTTCTGCCCTTTTGCATCCTATAGATCTAATTTTCAGCGTTAAAGTACATTTGCATCAGCAGTTAGGGTTATTAGGAGGAAGAGATGAACATGTGCACTTAGCATACATTAATGGCCTGCAACTTTTAGAGGGCTGTCATATACTTAAACAGGCTTTTGTCACCTAAAATGACCCCTATCTCCTGATCTTGTCCCCCTCATACGTGCTGACTGGGATGGCCATGGAGAAATCTCCCTGAGGTACAGACCACTAGGAAGACACTGGGCTGTTGTTGACTGTAAGCTAATAGCTCATGCCTAGGAGATGGTAATTATTACAGCATGCCTGATTGGTTTTATCTTTGCCCCATTCCTGGATCAGCCCATTTCCCCCTTGGCTATAACAATGCTTGGTGCCTGTAGTTACGTTCTAACTGATCAATCTAATGATCAAGAAGTTTGTAAGTATTTACCCTCTCGTTTCTCTGGATGTGTAAATTGAATCATAGGCACCAAGTGACTAGTCTCTGTTACCTGCAGCCACCACATAGTAAACTGTGGCTAAAACACCAATTTCTGACTGTAGAACATAGCATTAAACCTTATGGCTCCAACTGTCATGTCTAACACAGATATGCACTGCAAGGGATAAAGACAATATTAATACAAATGCTAGTCCTAATGCTGTGAAACCTGATTAGTGCAGAAAGGGCAACTCTGAGTCGATATTTGATAGTGATGGTGATTACATTAACCTTGTTAGTCATTCCTGATTTGTTTAACATGTGCATCACCCAGGATGAAAAATATTCAAAGAGATGCATTCAATATGTTTCTTCTAATGCTGGGTGTATCCCTGGTTGTTTCAGTTCACAATGACCTCAGATCTAGGTTTGATCTAAGTTTTTCTTCTACTTTCCAGAGATAAGCAGAATGGAGAATTCCTGATTCCAGCACTAAGGGAAGCAGGAGCTGCAGACATCATGCTGATCTAATAAAAGTTATTTTGTGTGTCACAGGGTATCCAGTGGCACCATTAATAGTTCATTGATCTTCTGTACCTAAAAGGTTGCAGCAGGGTTATTTGCCAGCATCAGTTAAGCGAAACAAGACTTGTGACTGGGCGAATATTGAACATTCCATGCTGTTGTAATGCCTTGTCACAGCTCTTTTTCAGCTGGGTTACTGTGCTCTGACCTGTCATGAAACACCTGCTCTTCAAGCAGTTTTCTTGAGTTTTCTTGCATGTTTTCTCTGTTAGATTCTTTTTCTTCTCTGTCTGTGAAAACACAGCTCTGACAGTGACTTTGGAAAGCCTCACAGCTGTTTTTCTTATTCTGAAGTAAAGCCACCCCACCAGTTCACAAAGGAGCCCAGTTAGCTTTCCTTTACAACACTGCCATTGTGTGGGTCCATAAAACACCCTGTTTCTCAAAGTTTACGCAGCCAGCAGCCTTTGTGTTATTTGTCTCTTTGTAACTTTGGTTTGGGGTAAAACTGGATTTTTTCTCTTGAACAATGCTGTAGAGGGAGAGGGGGAGCAAAATTTAAGAAAGAGAGAAGCCTGGCGGTCAGTAAATAATAAAAAACATCAATGCTACCAGTGACGCAGCCGAAAAGACGTCATGAATCAATGAGTCAGCTGAACAAAGGCACGTTGAGAGCTAGGAGTCAGGGAAACATGTAGACATTTAGCAAATCTAATGAGCTCTAATAACGATATATTTAGCAGTGCTGTGTAACGTGAAGGATGAATCTCATAGTCTGGTTAATTCTTTAACAATGACAGGCATATTGCCAGTCCTGTTCCTAATCACTAACTGAGATACTAGGTATGAAAAGTCCCATCTTCTAATGGGAAGAGATTGGTGCAAATAGATGGCTAAACATTAACTTTTTTATTCTTCCATTGTATTTGTAAGAGTGGCATCCACATGAAAAATTGCAGCACACTACACAGTAATACGTATGTAGGCTCAGAAAAACAAAATATTTGTTATAAATATTTTGGGTTTATGCCTCTCAGAGGAGCAGATGGGAGGAGGTCCTTTTATATTATACTGAAAGCCAATCCCAGACATGAAAGTGAAGGTTTCATGAAATTATGCCAGCACCAGTAACTATTAGTGCCACTAAAGCGTGTAGAAGGGCAAACTAGAACTGCCAAAATCAGGCATTAGCATCTCACAAATGTCCAAGACATCGCACTTCCAGGACAAGCTTATCTGGGAGAGTCTTGCAGCAGGGACAGAAAAGTGAACTATACCAAGAGAGTAGTTAGAAGGTTGAGATTAAACCCACTCATAATACAACAGAGAGGTGGAAGATCAGATTCAAATGTTTAATCTACTTTAAAAGTCTTGGCTATGCATTCTCCACAGTGAGGAAATCTCTTCATCTGGGAGTTAGATGCTGGTAGGACTACTACTCACTGGTGTTATTTTTCAGACTGGTACCTGGTAATTAGAGTGGATGGATTTGAGCAAGGATTTTTTTCAGTATTACAATTAATGGACTATTTTTGTTTTCCATTCAGTTTCAGAAAGAATTAAGGAAATGAAATAACAGAACTTCCCTCTTCTATCTGAAAACCTTGTTCTAGTTCTCCTCTAAGTGATATGACCAGGAAGCTTGGAAGGTCCTCAGAGGATCACTGAGAAAATATTTAACTAAATGCCAGCCCAAAACACTCTGAGGGAAGTCACCCTCTTTTAGAGAGATTAACACAATGATATTTTAACGCAGAAGAGAGGTTCACTGGTATTGATACTCCTGCAAACTGCTCAATTTTTTTCATCTCAGGATAGCAAAAGGCAACGATAGACACTACAAAGAAGAGAAAAAAGAAAGATTAGGAAATTTAAAACTGAATGGCAGCAAAAAACTATCACAATTTCACCAATATTAATTGAAAAGATATTTCCAGTCACCTTTTGCGGGGGATATGGAACAACGCAACAACGATCAATGTGATCAAACGCTGAACAGTTTATTGTGCACAAGCGTGCCTT
>JASSUY010029724.1:7347-42859 GCA_032466535.1 Forpus xanthops
TGGTACCCTGCCTCCTTCCATCCCAGCATCCTGGTACCCTGCCTCCCTGCATCCCAGCATCCTGGTACCCTGCCTCCTTCCATCCCAGCATCCTGGTACCCTGCCTCCTTCCATCCCAGCATCCTGGTACCCTGCCTCCCTGCATCCCGGCATCCCCCACGCTGCGCGGTGCCAAGCTGTCTCTACCAAGCACCAGCTCCCAGGAAACAAATGGAGGAGCTTTGTCAGACTCATGAAGATGGAGCTGGAACGGTGCAGAGACGCTCTCACTGCGGAGTCAAGTTAAATGTTTTAATGTTAAATGTGCCATTTTATTATCATTAGATCGCTCCCACTTAATGAAAGCGCATTAGCGCAGCGTGGCTTTACAGCAGCGAGCGCAGAGCTGCCCCCATTTGTTTCCAAGAGATGCTTGGGAGAAAGGATCCCACATCCTGCGGGGTCCTGGAGGGGGTCCTGCGATGGGGGGAGGCAGGGGCAGCACCCAGGATCGGCCGGTGGGTGCTGAGCCATACACAGCACAGGCGGCCAGCGCTGCCATCGCCATCTCCTCCACATTAACTCATTAACGGAGCCGAGGGCTCCCATCCCTGCTGCTCATCTGCATATTAATGAAGATTGATAAATGATGCGGTGTCAGCGCCCACGAGGGTTCTCTCCACTCCCATCACCCATGGGTGCAGCAGGCGCAGGGCTTGGTCCCTCCATGCAGCATCCCCATCGAGGCCGGATCCATCCCGGATCCATCCCACCATCCCCATCACCCCCAAAACGGGGTGACCCCCCCATCCCAGGGAGCAGCCACTGCCACCAGCCAGAAATGACGTTTATTTCCATACTGAAAGTAAAGGGGACGGGGACACACACACACACACACACACACGCACGCACAGCTGCGCTAGTGCAAACCAACCAGGCAGGGTTGGGGGGTGACAACAACCCGGATGGGTACGTGGGACCCCGTCCCCATGTCCCCTTCCCGGCTGCTCCCCAGGGCCCGACCAGTGAGAGACGTCTTTGGCTCAACTAATAGGGCTTGAAGAGGACAGTGGGGTGCCTGGGGAAAGGGGGGGGCAGTTTAAGTTATAAAAGGAGCCAGCAGGCACTGAGGAATAACAAACCGGGATGCCGGGATGACCGGCTCCGCCGCCGAGGACAGCCGGGACGTGGGAAGGTGGTTTGGGGGCTGCAGCCAGCGAGCCGGCCGGGCTGCTCCCCCCATAGCAGGGCTTTGGGGTGGCTGTGGGTGTCCCCCCCCATGCCCTGTGCATCAGGTGTTACCGGCTGCGGGGCAGCCCTATGGAGCTGGGTGTCTGTGGGGCGATGGGGGGCTCTAGGCAGGGGTCTCGGCAGCCCGGCTCTCGGCCTCGCTGGGGGAGCTGCGGGTGCTTCCCTCGGCGTCCTGCTCCTCGTCCCATCTGTCATAGGAGAAACGGTGCCGGGAACTTGGGGGGCTGTGGGAGAAAGTGGGGTTCATTGGGGCTCAATGCTCCTGGCGTGCCGCAGCGCTGGGCTCGGTCCCCTTGGGTGAGCCAGCAAGGCGGCAGCGGGATGGATGGAGCCTCCATGACCACCTTTATTATGGCTGCAGAGGGATTTGGGGTACGGTCCACAGCAGCTCACTCACTGCCAGGCTGAGCTGAGCCCCATGGGGCAAACGGGACCTGCCCAGTGGCTACCAGCCCCATAGGCACCCAGCACAGTGCTCATGGACATCACCACCTGAGGGCCCAGGGCTGGGTGCTTGGGGTGCTTCTCCCCATCACCATCACCCCATGATGCCTTCCCTGGCCCTGGCTCAGGCAGCCCAACCACGACCACGCTTCCGGAGGGCTTTTCCTTCCCTTTCCTCCAGCTCTTTTCCTATTCAAGCCATTGGAAAGGATAAACCCTGCTCCGAAATCACAGCCGGAGAGCCCTTTGCACCCCGGTCCCCATCACAAGCCCCTGCACAGCGCACCCCAGCAGGATGTGGCTGCCATGAACCCCAGCCATCCATTCCAGCACCCGCACTGGGGGTGCTGCCTCCCCTCCATGCTCACACACGGCACTGGATGCGTGTTAGTACCCATCCCATTCCTCCCCACTGTCCCCAGGGTGCTGAATCCCCCGGGGTGAGCCCTTAAATATCCCAAAGGATCAATTCAGCCGCATCCTGGATGGGGAACGGGAAGGGATTAGCGCTTCCCGGTATCCCATGTGCCACAGCTACTAATCCCACACATGCTGCTGGTCCTGCTGCGGCCATGCCCCACGGCTGGAGGTGTGATGGGGATGCCCTGCAGCACCCCAAAAGCAGGGCTGCTCTGGACAAATCCCAGTGAACCTCCAAAGGTGGGCTCCATGCCCGGAGCCGGGTGAGGATGAGGATGAACGGTTAGTGGCACACGGGGAGGTTCATGCTGCACAGCACACAGCTCCCACCTCCTGCCTCAGTCGCTCTCGGGCCGGTACAGATACTTCATCATCAGGCTGTCAACCTGCTTCTTCCTCTGCTTCTCCTCCTTCTTGCCCCGGCTGGGGTGTCCCTGCTCCTCACCCCCCGCTGCCTTCGGGCCCTTCTTGACACTGGAGGTGCTGCGGTAGGAGCTGGTGGAGCCGGAGGAGGACTCGGAGGAGGAATCCGATTGGGATGAGGATGACTCCTGCTTCTTCTTCTTCTTGGATCTCTTCTTGGACTTCTTGGAGCGCTTCTTGGAGCTGCTCTTCTTCCTCCGCTCCTCTTCCTCAGAGGAGCAGGAGCTGCTCCGGCGCCGGTGGTGCCGGGAGAAGTCGAGGGCAGAGGCGGAGCGGCGCAGACTGCCGGGATTGGGGTCGGCAGCACCCAAAGGGGCCGCGCTCCGCACGCTCCGCACGCTCCGACCATCGTCGGAGTCAGCGTCGGGGCTGCAGCAGCCCCGGGCCCGCACCGGGCGGTAGCTCAGCACCTCCTGGATGGCAGCTTCCAGGTCGGGGTCCAGGTAGGAGCGGTGCCCCACGGGACGCGCGTCCCTGGGACTCCCCTCTTCGGAGGCAGCGCTGCGGGGCCGGGGGGGCACAGAGAAGCTGCGTCCCAGCGGGGGCTGCCCGCGGGACCCCTCATCCGTCTCTTCCATGCGGCTGCGGGTCAGGGAGAGCCGCGACTCGGGGCGACCTTCAGGTCCCCCACGTCGGCTCCTCAAGCTCCCAGGGCTGGAGAGGGCGAAGCTGAGCACTGAGGACCGCTCATCCCCCGCCTCCTCATCCTCCATCCCGCGCCAGGAGGATGAGGATGCTCTGCTCACCGGGGCGGAGGCGACGGAGGCTTTGTCTGCATTGGTGGCACAAAGGGACCAGCGCTTGCCCAGCCCTTGACGAGCCCAGCCGCTGGCATCGGCGAAGGCACGGGCGATCACAGCCGCCCGGTCCTCGGGCTCAGTGCTGCGGGCTGCCCGGCGAGCAGCACGCTCAGGGGAAGGTGGCCGCTCTCCCAGGGCACTGAACAGTGTCTGCTCATCCCCATGGCCACCTATAGAGTCCTTGAGGCCCGGCCGCTTCCGATAGCTGAGGCAGCTCAACACCGACACCGGGCGCTCCTCAGCCTCTGGACCATCCGGTGGGGCTGACCTGTGCCGGCCCCACGCAGCATGGGGCAGACAGAGAGAGATGGAGTGGGAAACAGCACCGAGTTAACATGCCATGTAAATGGGGGACTGCTCTAGCCCAGCACTTTGAGGGCCCTTTCCAAGTGCTGCGTTCCATCTATTTCGCTGTCGGCTACCTGGAGCCACGGCGTCTGATTCCCGACTTCAGAAAAGGTGGAATTATCCCCATAATAAAATGGTTTACATCTGCACGGCAGAATCAATTAAACCAATTAAGAAAACCCGGCTCAGATCTCTCCCCTCCTGCTTGGAGGAATGGGGGGGGAGCCCCTGGGACTCCTAGAGCCCAGCTCCGAAATTGGGTTTGGATAAAAGCAGTCTGCACTCAGCAAGCGAGTGCTTTCCCTAGGGAATGGGAGTGGGGACGTGTGCCCCAGCCCCACACTGGCCATGGGGGCACATGGGCATGCCCCCCCCTTTCTGCTGCTGATCGCTGAGAGGTGTGGGGAGGATCCAGCCCTGGAGAATGGGGATGATGCACAGGGATAGAGCCGATCATTGGGAATGCTGGGGAGGCAGATGGGCTGAGGGCTGTGATACCCATGTGCCTCCACAGTGGTGCAGAAGGTGGAACGATGGGGAGGAGGACCACGGAGGTCCCTCTGGATGGAGGGACATGTGTCACCACGTTAACCTCTCCCTGATTCGCAACGCAAGCACAGCACCCCCAGTACGACACCCCACGGGTGCTCCCCCATACCTTGTCCCACCCTGTCCCCTGCCAGCCAGCCCCACACCCACCTGCTGCCCTTGAGGCTGCCATCATCCGAGAGTGCTTTGGAGGAGCCTTTGTTCTTGGAGAGCCAGGACTTCACCCCATCCACGCGCTCCTCCAGCTCCGAGTCCACGTCAGAGTCACCGTCACTGCCGCAGGAGGGGTTGGGGGGACAGAAAGGAAACGTCAGCATGGGGCAGTGGGATGCTGAGTGCTGGAGAGGCACATCGCACTGGTGGGCGCTGAACCCCCCCAGCACCCACTGCCTGGGTACCCTGGCGTGGGCAAAGCCTCATCCCATGGGCCTGCTCCATCCCCAATGGGTACACATAGGGGCTCCACAAAGCACAAAGCCCCAAACCATCCCTCTGCCCATCCAATGGAGCTCCTGCACCTTCTGTCCAATGGGCCTCTGCCTATAGGGCAGCAGGCAGGGCACAGCTCCAGAAACACAGGAGATTTCCAGCCCTAGGGCTGGGAAGGAAATAAGTGGGTTTGTTTAATAGGCCACCGTCGAGTGCAAAGTTACAGCAAGCAGGAGCAATGCTGATGGCCCTGGGTAAACAGGAGTTTAGCAGGCAGAACAGAAACAGCCCCGGCAAGGCAGGCAGATATACGGCCCTGCCGAGCCTGGAGCTCCTGATTTACATCCCAGTGTAAAAAGTCCTATCTGGCTTAAACAATCTCATTTATATCCGCCGTTCGGAACAGTATCGATTGCCTTTAGGAAGAAGGTGCCGTATGCATCGCACAATCCATTCCTCCACGTTAAAAGCATCCCTGTATAAATCTCCCTTAATACCTAACTGCTTACTGCTTTCATTAGGGTTATGGCAGGAGTGGCAGGATCCATAAGGAAATCGAAGCGGCACGGCCCCCTCTCTCACTCCCCTGCCATCGGGTGGTGAGAGGTGAGGGATCCCACCAAGGATGGGGTATAGCATCATCATAAGGAGCTGGTTTATCCACCCGGCTTCGGGCTTACTCCCTGCCTGGGGCCGGCAGCAGACAGCACAGGTTGGGATAGACCCTGTACATGAATCCTCCTCTTTACACGCAAAGCAATTTGCTGCGCTCCATCACCGCGCATCTCCCTCCCCTGCAATACATCCAGGCAACGCTCAGCTCGGAAGGAAAACACAAACGAGGCCCCACAAAAATGACGGCAAAACGAACCCCAACGAGCGCCCTATAACGAACTCCGGGGGCAACTCAGGTTTTGTAACCACCACAGTTAAACTCCACATCAGACACACTTTATATCCGTGCCGTTAGTTCAGCGCGACCCGCGTCACGGTGCAGCGACCACAGTGGGGATATTAATAGTGGGTGGCAGCGTTGCTCCATCGCTGCTCCATACCAATGCACTCATCATTAGCCGTGGCAGAGCATCCCCCCTGCCCCATCCCGGGGGCTCATCCTGTCCCTCCCGCATGGGATGCGGTTATGTGCCATGCTGTGGGTGCTGTTAGGGCATGCGGCGATGGGCCAGTGGCATGCGGGGCCCCGGCCCGTGGGGGTGAGCTGGGGGTTAGGGGAGGGGGGAAGGAAAGAGAAGCTCCTCACAGTTTACTCTTTCTTTTCTGATACTTTGCCACCATGTCCTGCAAACTGGGAGGGGTTGGGGAGGGTCGGGGGGGGGAAAAACACAAAAGAAAGGAAATCAAATCAAAGCAAAGACCAAAAGGATGGGGAATAAATGGGGGTGAAGGGCCTGGAGCATCAATCTGAGGAGGAGGTGCTGAGGCAACGGGGGGGTGTTTGGCCTGGGGAAAAGGAGGCTCAGGGAGAGCTCTCTACAGCTGCCTGACAGGAGGCTGCAGTGAGGAGGGGACAGCCTCCTCTCCCAGGCAGCGATAGGAGGAGAGGAAATGGCCCCAGGTTGTGCCAGTGAGGTTTAGATGGAGTATAAGGGAAAACGTATCCTCTGACAAGGCTGCCAAGCACCGGAAGAGGCTGCCCAGGGACGTGTGGAAGCGCCATCCCTGGAGGCATTTCACAGCCTGTACATGTGGCACTTGGGGACACAGTTTAGTGGTAGACTTGGCAGCACCGGGTTAACATTATGAGTCCGTGACCTTAAAGGTCTCTTCCAACCCAAATGATTTTACGACTCCATGATTCCCTCCCGGGCGGGATTCCAGTGTCCCAGCATCCCAGCCCTCCTGCCAGCCTGTGCTGCCTGCCTCCTGGGGCTCCCTGGCAGATCCCAGCCAGGCAGCACGGCCCTGCCTGCGTTTCAGGCACCTCCACGAGTGAGTGAAGCTGCACGAGGGCTGTGGAGGGAGGGATGCGTGGACTGATGCGTATGTGCACGATGCGTGGACGGCGGGATGCACGTGTGCGTGGTGCATGGATGGACGGGTGGCATCCTGTCAGGGCCAGCGGAGCCAAGGGGTCCCGGTGACGTGTCAGAGGTGATGAGGAGAAGCAGTGAACCCCGGTGATGTGCCTCACGCAGGGGCCAGGCCCACGTGCTCATACCTGTTGATGAGGTCCTCATTGCTGTCACTCTCCATCTCATCCTCGATGGCCGCCTGCAGGTCCCCGATGCGCTTGAAGGCCAGCTTCAGGTCCGACTGCAGGCTCTGGTTGGCGGCTTCCAGGCTCTCCAGGTCCATCTCCTGCGAGGAGGGAGCAGGATGAGCCGGGTGCCCCAGGGAAGCCCCCCTGTTCCCCCTAACCCCAGCCCTGTTGTGGGTCCCTCACCAGCTCATGCTTCTTGCGGCTGGCCTCTGCCTCCTTCTTGGCCAGCTCGCCCATCTCCTCCTTGACATCACGAAGCTGCCGCTGCAGCCGTTTGTTCTGCTCCTTCTCCCTGTTCTCAGCAGCCGCACGCTGATCCCGCTCCTCCGTCAGCTTCTCCATGTTCTCCTTCAGCCGTGTGGCCAGGCTCTGCGGAGCAGCAGGCATGGGGCCACCCCTATCCCCCCATGGACCCTTCCCCCTAGAGCAACACCCGCCAAAGGCTCACACAACAGTGGCTCCCATCCTCGAGGGGATGAAGGAGAACCCCCCTGCCCGGGCCAGGGAAGGGGCAGCACAACCACGAGGGCTTTGTTGAATCGGGAAAATACATTTAACTGCGTGTGAAGTAATTAAAGCGTGTAACGTAGGGAAAAAATAGCTCCATTCTCCCGCAGCCACTGAGCCAGGCATTGCATATTTATGGCCCCGACGGAGGGAGCGGGGAAGGGAAATAATAGCTTGGAAAATATGAAGAGGAGAGCTAAGCTGCTCCGCTCCCCAGCAGAGCTGCAGGGGCAGAATATAAAGCAGTCTGCGCTGAGCGGGGCCGGCAGAGTCTATAATTTCCCTAAGTCAATGCAGGGAGAGAGCAGCACTTTGCCGGGCTGGGCAGTGGATTACTGTTATCGGTGCCTGCAGGGAGCTTTCCCCGCTGGAATGGGGTCAGACGCCAGCAGGGGAGGGCTGCGGTGTGCGGGACCCTGCAAGGGGATGGGGTGGATGTGCTGAGGGGATGCCCCGCGCAGTTCCTCACCACGGTCCTGCTGTACCCCGGGTCCATACGGTGTGTCCTACCTCCAGGCGCTTGACTTGTGTCCGCTCGAACTCCAGCCTGGTCTCCAGCTCACGGATCTTGGCCTCTTGCCGGCTCACCAGTGACTTATCCACCATGGATTGCTCCAGGAATTCCAGCTGGCTCTGCAGGCCTTGCAGCTGCGGGGGAAACACAGCCTCAACCACAACCCCTCCGGTCCCCCGCTGCCAGCCTTGCTGCTCCCATCCCGATGGACAGCAATCCATGGGAATGCTCCGTGCTCTGTGGACAGCAGGTCTGGGGGTTCCCATGTGCCCCCAGCTTCACTCATGGTGCACGCTCGTGCCCACCGGCAGTGCTCCCTACCTTCTCCTGAAGATCCTGCTTCTCCTTGCTGACCTCCTCCAGCTGCGCCTGGAGGTCGCTCATCTGCGCCAGGTCCCGGGATGCCTGTGGGACACACGGAGGCCATAAAGTGGGGACCCCACTGTGTCCAAGAGAGAAGGTATGGGGGTGCCGTGGTTGTGGTCCCCCCTCACCTGAGCCACGGCTGCCTTGTGCTTCTTCATCAGCTCATTCATGTCCTCCTGGTCCTCCTCCAGCCGACTCTGCACCTCGTTCTTCTCCCGCTGCAGCCGGCTCAGCTGCTCCTCCAGCTGGGGGGAGCCACTTGTGTGTCCCACTGCCCCCCAAGAGCAGAGCACCCAGCCCCAAAGCCCCGCAGATGGTGTGGGGTCACCCTGACAGCACGCACGGCGCTGCAGGTGGGGCAGGAGCCCATCGCGATGCATCGCACCCCAAACCCCACTCACCGCTGCCTTGGCCTTGGAGAGGTCATCGATCTGCAGGTGAAGGTCCTCAATCTCCACCTCCATGGACTTGCGGGCCTTGACAGCGGCCGCGCACGTGAACTCCGACTCCTCCAGCTGCAGGGACACGGCTCAGTGCCCAGCCTAGGGATAGGGACACCCCGTGTCCCACAAGGGCCATGCTTGGGGGGGCTCTCTTTGCTCACCTGGTTCTTGAGCTGCGCGATCTCCCTCTTGCTGGGCGCGTTGTTCTTCAGGTGGTCCAGCATGATCTGTGCATCGGCCAGCAGCGCCTTCGTCCTCTTCAGGTCCCGGCGCAGGCGCTTCTCCGTCTCAAAGTCCCTCTGGTTGGCCTGTGGTGGTGGTGGGGGGCATCACTCCAGGGTGCCCACCCCACCACGGTGTCCCCAAAGCCACCCTGCGCCCTACCTGCTCGCTGACAGCAGACAGCTTGCTCTCCAGCTCCCGTTTCTCCCTCAGCACTTTCTGCTTGTCCTCATACTCCTCCTCCAGCTGCACCTCCATCTGCTTCAGCTGCAGGATAGCCCAGGCCGCCGGTCAGGGCAATGGGAAGGGGATGGGACCCCTTCCTCTCGTGTGTCCCCACACACCGGGGACTCGGGGTGACCCCATCATCCCGGTGCTTGTCCAACCACAGGCACGAAGCACAGCGTGTGCTGGCCCGGGCAGCGGAGGGACCGGTCGGACTCGCCGGGCCAGTGGAGCCAGGCTGCGGCCGGACGCGTGGGAGCCTGGTACTGAGTGATGGTGCCCGGCTGGCAGCTCCCAGCACCCGAGCAGGGCACGGGGACACATCCTGGGCAGCCCAAAGCAGAGTGGCCGCAGCAGAGCCCTACCTTCTTCTGGCACGACTGCCGAATCTCCTCCACCTCCTCATCGCGGCTCTCCACCTCCTTGGCATGGGTCTGCCGCAGCCGCTCCATCTCCATCTCCAGCCGCAGCTTGGCCTGCAAACGGGCAGCGGGGATGTGGTCAGAGCAAAGGGGACACGGGGAGACCCCAATGCCATTCCCTGGGTGCCACTCACCCGGAAAGCCCCCCGGTCCGAGGCCGGCCGGGCTTCCCGCCCCACAGTGACCTGCCGGGCCATGGCACGGAGGGCCAGGAGCCGCGTCGGCACCAGCGAGGCCTGGCCCAACACCTCCTCTTCCCGGGCAAGCCCGTCCCAGGTAATGACAGCCCTGCATGAAACCACCCCACCCCGAAACCTCATCCCTCCCACTGTACCTGCTCCAGCATCTGGATGGTGCCAGCCTGCTCGTCCAGTTCCTCCTCCTGGTCTTTGACCTTCGCCTCCAGGTCCCTCAGCTGCTTCTTCACCTTGGCCAGGGAGGCTTCGTCCTTTGACTCCTGGGAGGAGATGTCCTGCAGCTCAGCCTCCAGCGCCTCTGCCTTCTGCGTCAGCCCTGCGATGTCTGAGTCCTTGTCCTGCAAAGAAAGGGGCACTGTGAGCATGGGACACCCATTGGTTGGGGGACTGGGGAGACGACGTGGGGCCACTCACCTCCAGCAACTGCTTGAGGCCAAAGACCTCAGCCACCAACACGTCCTTCTCACGGCTCAGCTTCTCCCTCTGCAGCCTCTCCCGCTGTGCCTCCTCGTGTGCCTGTGAGAGCTCGCTATCAAACCTGCACGGGGACAGCAGGACGGGCACTCAGCACAGCACCACGGGCCACCAGCACCGTGCCGAGCATGCCCATCACACACCAGCAGGCACTAAGAAGGGCAGCGTGCAGCCGACTGCTCATTGGAACCACGCTGTTGATGAGCTTTTAATTGCCAGCACGGTGGCACGGAGTCAACTTGGAGAAACTCCTCCCAACGCCTTCCTTCAGTGGCTAATGGGGAGTGCAGCACCCACAGCGGGGCTGGTGCGTGCTGATGGGGACACTGCTATGCAATAGGCATCTAGGGACACTGCTATGCAATAGGCATCTAGGGACACTGCACGCTCAAAGCAGCACACGGAGGGGCTGCAACACACGGGGGTCTCCAGCAGAGATGGGGTCTTGCGGCAGCTCAGCCCCACGAGGTGCAACCCAGTGCCATGGTGCCATACCCAGAGGGGACATGAGCTCCTTGGGGGGGCACTGTTCATGGGGTGGACTTTCCCTATGAGATCAGTGGGGTTTGTTCTGAAATTGCTGCCTTTGGGGCTTGGAAAACAACCCTGGGTTTGAGTTTGTGACCTGCATTAAACACCTCGGCAGCTAATCCCCGCTCTTGCTCGCGCTGGGTAATAAACAGCTGCATTAACACAGGCTCCAATCCACAGAAATTGAAATTAATTAGATTGGATTCTCTTGCTGTATTTGTGTGTGATCATTACCATAATGAGATGAAAGCGTCCCTGCTGCTTAATAACGTTAGCAAACTCTGGGGCTGGGAGAAGGGACGGGGTGAGAGCGAGCGCTGAGCACAGCAGTGGAGCTTCAGCAGCCTCCACCATAGAGCACTGCCCCACAGAGGGGGATCGCTGAGCTCTGAGCCCCCCAGGATAGCATCAGAACCATCCCCATCACAACAAACACCCTCCTCGGGCAGCCCCATCCCACTGGGACACCTCAGCCAAGTGGGAGCTGGTGGAGTGCCCAAACCCCTGCTAAAATGGCAATGCCACTCGGTGAGGATGCCATCCCCGCTGTGCCCCAGCGCCGCCCGCGTGCGGTCCCCACCTCCTCTGCTTCTTCTCCAGGTCATGGTTGCGTCCCTGCTGGCCCTCGAGGTGCAGTTTGGTGTCCTGCAGCTCCGCAGCCAGGCGCTGGCACTTCTTCTTCAGCTGCTGCAGCACCCGCTGGCTCTCCTCGCTGTCTGCCTGCAGGTCTGTCAGCTACAGGCAGCAGCAGGCAGGGTGGTGAGGGCTCTCACTCACGGGATGCCACCACGTCCCCACTGGCCACGTGCCCCCTCCGTTCTGAGCTGCCCATCTCCACGCTGAGTGGATAAAGGGGTCCCCCAGGGCTGAGCCCCACTCACCTTCCTCTCCAGCTGCCTCTTGCCCTGCTGCTCCACCTCCAGCTTGTCCTCCAGCTCCTGCTGCAGCCGCTTCTTGGTGAAGTCGATCTCCCGCACCGCACGCTCGTATTTCAGCCTCCATTCACCACCTGCAAGGGGAAACTGCGTCACCAAAGGGCTGCATGGGGTGGTACGGGGCCACTGTGGATAGGGCAGCACAGTGCAGTGACCACAGGGCACCAGGGTGTGCCAGCAGCCAGCACCGGTGGTGGTACCAGAATCATCATCATCCAGCTCCCCGTTGAGCTCAGCCGCCCGGATGAGCCGAGCCTCCATCACCTCCATCTCCATCGCCTCCATCTGCTTCTTCAGAGCATCATACTTAGCCTGAGAGGGGACAAGGCCACGGTGAGCACCGAGGGGTGAAGGGGACGCTGCGTGGCTCTGGAGAGGAGCACTTACCTGCAGGTCCTTCATCTCCTTCTCGGCCCGCAGCCTCTCGGCTGTCTCGGCGTCCAGCAGCTGGGAAGCTGACTCCCCAGTGTTCCGCTCGTCCGTCAGCTCCGATGTCAGCTCTGTGATCTGGGGAAGGGGGGGACGATGGGTCCGTGGGCCAGCGCATGGCATGGCACCCCGTCCCGGTGCCGGCAGGACATACCCTGCTCTCCAGGCGGTCGCTGTTGAGCCGCAGCTCGTTTCGCTCCTTCTCCACCTTCTCAAGCTTGCTCTTCAGCTGCTGGATCTCCTCCTGCAACAGAGCGGGCAGTGAGGGAGGGGGCAGAGCAGGGCAGGTCCCTGCAGCACCCCCGTAGCACCGGGTGGGCAGGATGGGGCAGGGGAATTCCCCAAGGCTGCGTGCTGACTCCAGCCCCATAAATGGTGTCGGAACACCAGGCAGCCCCAGCAGAGACAGAGGGGTCTCTGCATCCCCTTGGGAGATGGGGTGGGAGCAAACCCACTCATCGTCAGCTCCACAAAGGGTTTGGGTGCACGCGGCCCAGGTGGGGAGGGACAAGGGCCAGCATCTTCCCTTCCCCTCCTCTGAACCCAGCACAGGCACCCGTGAGGGTGAAAGCTGAGCCAGGCTCCGTGCTGGGAGGGATCGGCAGGGCAGGAGTGTCTGGTTGCCAGCATGGGCAGCCCCACAGATGCCTCTCGGCACATGGTTTCATTTCTATTCTCCATGCCTTGTAATTGGGAGCATGCAGCAGCCGGCTCTGGGGATGCTAATGGCATGCTGATGGCAAATGAAGGAGCAATTCCAGCCTGGCACTGATGGGGTATGGGGCAGCCACAGTCCTGCATCCCTCCCAGCTGAGAGCCATTGCATCCCATCCCACTGCGGGACCCTGCATCCCTCCCAGCCATGGGTCATTGCACCCCATCCCACTGTGGGATCCTGCATCCTTCCCAGCTGTGAGCCATTGCATCCCATCCCACTGCGGGATCCTGCATCCCTCCCAGCCATGGGCCATTGTATCCCATCCCACTGCGGGATCCTGCATCCCTCCCAGCTGTGAGCCATTGCATCCCATCCCACTGCGGGATCCTGCATCCCTCCCAGCCATGGGCCATTGTATCCCATCCCACTGCGGGATCCTGCATCCTTCCCAGCTGTGAGCCATTGCATCCCATCCCACTGCGGGATCCTGCATCCCTCCCGGCCATGGGCCATTGTATCCCATCCCACTGCGGGATCCTGCATCCTTCCCAGCTGTGAGCCATTGCATCCCATCCCACTGCGGGATCCTGCATCCCTCCCAGCAGTGGGCTATTGCATCCCACCACACCAGAGGATCCTGCATCCCAACCCCACCACAGGATCCTGCATCCCAATCCATCACAGGATCCTGCATCCCACCCCACTGTGAGGTCCTGCCTGGGACCAGCCCCTCCACAAGCCCCCCACTGCCCCATTCAGCATCCCCCAGCCCAGATACCCACGTCTTTGCCACGGATCTGGTCCTCAGTGAGCTGCACCTCGATGAGGGGCCGCACCGTTGTGAAGAGCTTCCACCAGGGCCAGTCCTTCACCCCTTTGTTCTTCTTGATGTTCTTCTGCACGCACCGGATGGCCAAATCCTGGATCTGGAATCACCACAGGCGTCAGTGGGACGAAGCCGGGCGGGTGCTCAGCACCCTGACACACTCCCCTTTGTTAGCATTTGGGCTAATTGCACCCAGCTCATCCGTTTGATTCTTTCCAGCCCCTCAACACTAATCTTACGGTGAGGAGCCGCCGAGATGCCTCCTTTACACCCTCTCTGCTATTAGAAGTAGGAGCCGATACTCCGCTCCATCCCACCGCAGCGATGCCCGATGATTCCCCCCCGGTTCCCCCTGGCCCCCCAGGGCTGGGCGGGCGCGGGAGGAGGAGGTGCTGGCCCAGGAGGCAGCAGAAAGGCTGCACTGCCCATTTTAGGCGAAACTGTGCAGCAGAGCTGGGAGGGGAGAGCCGCTGGGACGAACCTTCCTCTTCTTGAAGTGCTGCCGTGCCAGGAAGCCCCTGCAAGCTGCCTGGAAGAGGGTGATGTTCCTGCTGGTCTGTGTATCCCGCTGCTCCTCCAGCCTGGCCAGAGATCCAGCCCGGAAAAACACCTGCGGGATGGCAGCAGGGTGAGATGCCGATGGGCGCCCACATCCCTCCGGCTGCTGCGGATGCAGCTCTCCCCTCTGCAGCCTCTGCTCCCGTCCTTCCCTGGGCTTTTATTCCCCAGACAAGAGGAATGTCGTAGGTGGGAGCAGACAGTGCTGCCCTTGTGCTGCGGTGCCACGCTGTGCCATGCCATGCCGCCCACCCCTGCCCACAGCCAGTGGCATCATACCCGGCTCAAACCCATGTGGTAGCTGCTCTTCTCCAGGTCCAAGGACTCCAGGAGCTCCTCCACTGCCTGCAGGGAGGGAGAGGGGTGAGGGCTGTGCTGGCAGCACCCTGGGGCGCAGGGGACCCTCGGGTGCAGCATTGGTCCCAGCACAGGGCACGTACCCGCTTCTCATCCATCACGATGTAGTTGCGCCCGTGCTTCTTGGTCAGGTGAGGGGCCAGGACGTCAAAGCGCCGCCTGAACTCCGCAAACACCATGTGGTCAGGGTACCCTGTGGGGAGCAAGGGGTACGTGGGAGCAGCCAGGACGGCCAGGGGATGGCCGGGGACAGCCCTATGGGTCCTGACTTGTGAGGGATCGTCTTTTGGGAGAGCTGATGGTGTCATCCCCCGTGGCATAAACACGGCTGGAGAACCCCATCCCTTCCCAAGAGGTTCTCCTTGGCTGTGTCCGGGTATTCTGGCCAGCATCCATGGAGAAAGGGGCCAGATCCTGCCTCAAGGGAGCGCAGGGACATGTGTGCTGCTTGGGCTCCTTCCTGAGCCGCAGCCAACTTCTGCATCGTGCTCGTGGTGCTGAGCCTCCACATCTTAATTAGTGACGGGGTACTGATGGGGCTGCCGACCCCGGCACAGCGGCCATCGATCCGGGCGGCATTGATTCCCGATGGCGGCACAAAGGGTCCAACCTCATGGCAGTAAACCCTCAGCATCGATAAATGCTTTGCTGAGCACGACCTGGGGGCCCTGATCCCGGCGGGACTGGGGTGGCTGCCAGCAGGAATGCTGCCAGGAGCCAGCAGAGACACCCTATTAAGGCCATGCCTGTCCCCGGCACAAGGGAGGGGGGACAGGACCACGGGAGGGGGGGATGTGCGGGGCCTTGGAGTAACGGGATGTGCCAAAGGATGTCCCTGGGTAGGGTTTGTCCCCCCACGGAGGGACATCCCCACATGGGACCCTGCAGGGCGCTGTACCTCACCTTGGCGGTACATGCGGAGGGCATCGAGCAGGCGGGAGCCGCGGAGCTGAGCACGCAGCAGTGGCACATCGACCTGCATGAGCCCGGCCTCGCAGTGCTCCGTGGGCAGCTCCAGCTCACTGCCGCTCACCCTCCGGCATGGCACGGCATGGGGGTCCCCGCCGCCCCCCGCCGCCTTCGGTAGGAAGCAGTGCACAAAGTGCAGCTTGGACCTCTTGATGCTGTCGATGAGAGCATCCTGCAGGCAGGGGAGAGGGAGGTGAGCGGTGACAGGCAGTGCTCCCCCCCCAGACCCGGGGATCCGTGCCCTCGCTCACCACTTGCAGCTTGATCTGGATGCAGAGGGACTTCTTCTTGACGGCGGCCACGCCGGTGGTGAAGGTCTTGCGCATGCTGGTGGCACGGCGAAGGGCCAATTGGGACCCCCCTTCCAACCCTGCCACCGAGCCCGACAGCACCAGTGCTGACCCACCACGGCCAGCAAACAGGCTGCTGATGACCTTCCTGTGGGGCACGGAGGGGATGTCACCCTCTAAATCACCTCTTCCCCCACTGTGATCCCCCCCCAGCCCCGGAGCACACTCACTTCTGCGACTCCTGCAGCAGGATGGAGGCGTTCTGGGTGGCTGGGTTGTGCTTGACATAGTTGAGCCAACCCGTGGCATCATACTCAACCCAGTTGGTCCCTGAGCTGTGTCCCAGGAGGAAGTGCCGGGGTTTGTCACTGGGGAGCAGTGGGTTGTGCCCTGTGGGGAGACACAGCACAGCTGGGCACAGCCCCATGGACCAGCGCTGATGCACGGCCCCATGGTGCCAGGCTCCTCCTCACCTTTCTTGCCTCCTTCCTGGGGGCCGTAGTAGGAAAAGAGCCGCTCCAACAAGGTGTCCTCATTGCCACCCGGCTGCAGAGCCTCCTCCTCCAGCAGCCACAGCAGCCCCCGTGCCTCATCCGTGCGTGCCAGGGACCGGACCTGTGGGTGACACTGTGCCTGCATCCCATCCTGCATGCTGGCACCCCCGGGGGGACACAGGGACGCAACCTCGGCTGCTGTCAGCAAAGAGATGGCCCCTGCTGAGGAGACCCAGCAGGGAAAGTGTCTGCAACGCTCCAGGCCGGGCATGGGGCTGGGGGGGAAAACTCAGTGCTCAGGCAGCCATGGGCTGAAACCCAGCACAGGGCTGGTGCTGGCAGCTCCAGTCTGCAGCCTGCCCCAGCAGGGACTGGAGCATCCTGAGGACCTATGTACCCTGAGGAGCAGAGCACTGCAGGCACTGGAGCATCCTGAGGACCTATGTACCCTGAGGAGCAGAGCACTGCAGGGACTGGAGCATCCTGAGGACCTATGTACCCTGAGGAGCAGAGCACTGCAGGCACTGGAGCATGCTGAGGACCTATGTGCCCTGAGGAGCAGAGCACTGCAGGGATTGGAGCATCCTGAGGACCTATGTACCCTGAGGAGCAGAGCACTGCAGGGACTGGAGCATCCTGAGGATCTATGTACCCTGAGGAGCAGAGCACTGCAGGCACTGGAGCATCCTGAGGAGCAGAGCACTGCAGGAACTGGAGCATCCTGAGGACCTATGTACCCTGAGGAGCAGAGCACTGCAGGGACTGGAGCATCCTGAGGACCTATGTGCCCTGAGGAGCAGAGCACTGCAGGGATTGGAGCATCCTGAGGACCTATGTACCCTGAGGAGCAGAGCACTGCAGGAACTGGAGCATCCTGAGGACCTATGTGCCCTGAGGAGCAGAGCACTGCAGGGATTGGAGCATCCTGAGGACCTATGTGCCCTGAGGAGCAGAGCACTGCAGGGACTGGAGCATCCTGAGGAGCAGAGCACTGCAGGGACTGGAGCATCCTGAGGAGCTGAGCACTGCAGGGACTGGAGCATCCTGAGGAGCTGAGCACTGCAGGGACTGGAGCACCCTGAGGACCCATAAACCCTGGGGACCTCGAGGACTGGCACACAGAGGGTCTGATGCACCCCAGGGATCACCCAAGATCTCTGCATCCTCCTGCCTGCAGCACAGGCAGCTCCCAGCACTAGTGGGGACACCATACCGGTGGATGCACCAGGATGCGGGCTGCACACACACCTGCAGATGTGCTCCCATAGCTGAGCGTTGAGGACAGCCCCTCTCCTAACCCAAACTACTGCCAAAAGGCCAAGAAAACCGCTCATTGCTGCTCCGTGCTGCAAACTGCCATGATGTGAGCAGAAGGAAGTGCAGCGTGTGCTTACCAGTGCCTGGTGCGAGGGCTGGTCTACAGCAGCGACAGAGCCAGAGGAGCTGGGCTCAGCATCAGCCAGAGCAAGCTCTATGTTCTCCTGGTGAGGGGGAACAGAGGTTCAGTCAGTGACCGTGCAGTGGGGAGGCAGTGATAGGGACTGGCAATGGGTCTCAATGGGGGGCAGGAAGGAAGCAGGACACCCCCAGGGTCCCACTGCTCCTCAGTGCTGGGTGCCAAGGGGGTACCAGCACATATGGAAAGGTCCCCCCGGGCTATCGGGCAAAGATGGGGCAGTGACAGTGATCTTCACCACCACCCGCATAGCCTGGCACTGATGAACAAAGGTGCTGGGATGGAGCCGGAGCTCCAGCACGGATACTGTCAGGATGGGAGCCCCGGGATTACCCCGGCTGCACAGAGCATCACCAGAGCTGCTCCGGCTGGACTGGTCCAGAGCAACCACAGGGCAAGAAACCGGGGGGGAAGGCCACGGGATGCTGATGTGAGCGGGCAGGAGGTGATGGCAGCACTCGGGGGGGTCCTCTCACCTCCTTGTAGCGCTCCAGCTCGTGGGCGAAGGTGCGCTGGTGGAACAGGAGCTGCAGGCGCTCCTGGGCATAGTTATGGCACAGCTCCTCGAAGGTGGCTCCTCGGCTCTGCCCCGACAGCTCCGGGTTCTGTGCCCCGGGGGTGTCCACCACCGTCACCGAGCACACCGAGTGCTGGCTTGACTTCAGTGCCCTGCGGGGACAGAGGGACACAGTGGGGGGGTCTGGGTGCTGCTGGGCCGCCCTCGTCACCCAGCACGTACCTGTTGAGGAGGGAGATGAGGAGGGTGAAGAGCTCGGAGTACAAGCCGGCCGCCATGCCCTCCAGGCACTCCAGTGCTGTCAGCTTGGGACCTGGCCAAGGCAATGCTTAGTGTCCCCATCCTGGTGTGCCCTGGGGCTGTCCCCACCATCCCTCACCGTACCTGGACTGCTGTCACCCAGGGGAGCATCCTCGGGGCCCTGCCGGAAGGAGGTGGATCTCTGCAGGGTGCCCTTGGGCTGGTGCTTGAAGATGGAGGAGGAGAGCTCCTCCAGGCTGCAGCCCAGCAGATAGGCGGCTTTCTGAGCCCACTCGTGCCGTGCAAACTGCTTCCTCCCGGCTGCAAGAGTGGGGAGAAGGGGGCTCAGCACCGACCACAGCATCCCCCTAAGTGGGGGGCACCTCCAGACAGCCCTGGGATGGGCTCAGATGCCCCAAAACAGGCTGGGAATGCTGTGCACAGTGGGAGCATATGGCCGATGCAGGAGGGTTGGGAAGGATGTTCTGGAGCCTGATGGGAGGAGATGGGGGATGAATGGCATTGCGCCTCTGCAGGGCTCAGCCCAGAGCCACGCTGTGGGGCAGACAGTGGGGATCACCCCACACTGCCACCACCCAGGGACCCCTGGGGCCTGTGATGGTGTAGGGCTCTGAGTCACCCCAGCATGGGGACACATCCCTGCTCGGCCACACGCACCGAGCATCCCCCCGGCAATGGGGCAGGACGGACACAAGCACGGGGATGCTGAGGAAGGGCAGGTGAGGTGGGAGGTGGTTAATGACACGCAGGGACACAACAGTTGGGAGGGAGAAACCAGAGACACGCGGAGAACTTTACCTTCGTCGGCGTCTGCATTGCAAAGGGGCAGCATGCACCATGCGAACAGAGACAGGGTTAGAAACGGCGGCACACGCGGCACGGGGACACCCTCACGCCACGCACACCCCAAGCACCCTGCGACCCAGCAAGGGGGCCCACCCCCTGAGAGCCCCCATTGCACTGGTGGGGAGCAGCCCGGCTCTGCCATGGGGAGCTGCTGATGGGTCCAACCCGGTACAAAGGAGCCAAGGAATTGGGGTTTGGTACGGCTGAGCTGGCAATGAGCATCCCCATGAGGTGCAGCACAGAGCTGGGGCTGGGATGCCTCCCTCCAGGGAGGATGCAGGGATGCTCCCCTCCAGGCAGGATGCAGGGATGCTCCCCTCCAAGCAGGATGCAGGGATGCTCCCCTCCAAGCAGGATGCAGGGATGCTCCCCTCCAGGCAGGATGCAGGGATGCTTCCCTCCAAGCAGGATGTGGGGCTCTTCCCCCAGCAGACCCCCAAGAGGAGGCTCCAGAGCTCCCCAGGCATGGTTGCAGCAGGGCCCTGCTGCCCTCTAGTGCCTTGGAGCACCCCAAGAGCCAGCACAGCACCACACCGTGTCCCCGGCATCCTCCTGGTCTCCCCCCATCCCCAACCCATCTTTTCCCCTGGTACAGCCACCAGCTTCAGGTGCCCATCTGGGTTGTGCCCCGGCCCTCCTGTCAGCATGCAGCACCACGGGGGCTTCCACGGTGGGAAGGTGAGAGCCCCAGAGGGAGGAGAGCAGCCCCATGAAGCCAAATTCGCCACCCCCAGAGATGAAGAGTGAAGCTGGCACCCATCACAGCAAGCCCTGCAGCCCATGGTAAGCTCTGGGTGCTGGTGCCCGCACCGATCGTACCACCAGAACTGGGCTGGGGGGCAGCAAGCAAAGTGGAGGCTGCCAGGACCCAGAGAGGGATCAGGGCTGGTCCCAGCACACCGGCAGCATCCCAAGCCCCTCTTCCAGCCCCAAACCCAGCACCATGGCACCAGCCAGAGCAGAGCCCCCCATGGCTCCCATTACCGGCTCCATCTGCCAGCGGCTCTGCAGGAGGACAGGGGAGAGCTGTTACACTTGGGACAGGGACACTCGTACCCCCGACTCCCTCAGCCCCAGCCAAGCTCCTGATCCCCCAACTCAACAGGGGCCAGCTCAGGGTGTGGGGGTGCTCAATCCCCACCACAATGGGACCACCCCAACCAAGGGGGCAGAACTGGGTGTCCCAGAGCACACGGGGTGGCTGCGCACTGTCCCCAGGTGACACATCCCAAACACCCCCCAGGGCTCAGTCACACCAGGATGGGGCTATTTACAAGGTGCTGGTGATCACCTCAAGCCCCAAGCCTTGGCTCATTAATGCCTCCCAGGTTACCTTTCGTGGCCCCGGCAGCCCCCAGGTGATAAATGGCACCGAGGATGAGCCAGAAGGCTTTCTGCTCATCACTGGAGATGCCCATCACCTTCATGGCAGCCTGCAGCTTGTTGAACTGCTGGGTTGCCTTCTGCTTTTCCTCTGGCTGTAAAAGCAACAGGAGCCATCACTGTGGGAGCCTGGCTCTGCCCCCCTGTGCCCAAACGGTCCAGGCAGCCCCATGGCCCCCCATAGAGCTCCCCATCCAGCCCCACAGCAGTGACCTTGGAGAGGGGTGTGATGCCGAAGGCGTTGTTCTCTGCCAGGTGGTTGAAGTGAAGCTCAGTCCTATGGGGATAAACACCAAGATTGGCCCCATGTGGGCGACCCCCAAGCCAGGCCCACGGCCTCACCCCCCAGCTCACCTCAGGGCGCTGTCAGAGCAGGCCATCAGGTAGTAGAAGACATTGAAGGTGGCTTCGTTGGCCGGGCGCTTGGCAACGCGCAGCTTCTCCAGCAGCAGCGTCTGGAGAATGGGAGGGTTGGGAACCATCCCCAAGGACCACCAAGGCTCCCACCAGGACCCAGCCCACCCCAGCCTCATTCTTACTGCCTGCCCAAGCTCTCTGTGGAGACGTGAGGGTCTCCTGCCCACTGCAGGGCATCATGAATGCTAAGACCACCCAGGCAACCCAGGAGCATCTCCCCTCCTGGGGTGTCTGCTACTAAAGGAGCAAGAAGGGGCTCTATGGAATTAAGGGCTCTGCTGTTATCACACCAGGACAGCGTCTGGAAGGCAGAGAGCTGTTAACGCAGCGAGGACATCTGATCTGTGTGTGCTGGGGTGTGAACAAGGACGAGAGAAGGATGCCTGGCCGCTAAGTGCCACCTCGTGGAGGATGGACCAGCTCCTGCACAATGGGGAGCTGCCCCGCTAAGGGGGCACTTGGGGGGCCACCCCGGCCCCCTCACCTGTACAGAGGCAGATGCCACCTGCCCAGCCTGGTCGAAATCCAGAGAGATGATCTGGGAGAAGCGAGTGGCGTTGCCATTCATGCCGGTGCTGCTATTGCCAAACGCCTCCAGGATGGTGTACAGTGCCTGCCACTTCTCAACTGCAGGGAAGAGGAGTGGGGTGCTGGGTGCAGGGGCTGTGCAGCCAGAGACAGCACCGCCAGCCAGGCAAGTGCTGCTGCTCCCGTGCCATGCTCCGTGCCACGGCCGACCGCGGTGAAGCACAACGTGTGGCTGGGATGCTGCAGAGGCATGCGGGGACCCCATGGACTCACCGGAGAAGACCTTCCCGGTGCTGCCGGCGATGGTGCTGAGGTAGTGGATGAGGTGCTGGCAGTTGGTGGTTTTGCCGCTGCCGCTGGCACCCAGCAGCACCACAGCCTGGTCCTGACGGCTCATGAGCATGCTGCGGTAGGCAGCCTGAGCCACGGCGTAGATGTGTGGGGCTGTGTCCTCCCTGCGGCACCCTTTGAACATGTGCATGACCTGGGGCGGGCAGCAGGGAAGGGTCAGCATCCTGCTCCCTGTCCCTCCCGCTTCCCCCGTCAGCGGCAGGTTCACCTTCTCGGAGTACATGGATGGGGAGCTCAGCGGGTTGATGATGACCATGGTGGGGCCGGCGTTGGTGTGCAGGAGGTTGCCACCGTAGCGCTGCCGCAGCGTGTGCAGCACACTGGACTCGTTGAGGTAGAGGAGGCTGGCGAGGTCCTCAGCACGGTCACAGGAGGGGGGGTTTGCCTGGCAGCAAGGTGAAGGGATGCATCAGGGGGGAAATGAGGTGCTGGGCCACTGTTCCCCACCCTGCGGCCTTACCTTCTCCACATCATCCTCCTCCACTTCCAGGACGGCTCCGTCGTGGTCCAGCTTCACCTTCACCTTGCCCTCGGGCAGGGGGCTGCCGTCCTCTGGCCGTAGTTGGCTGCCTGCAAGGGGCATGGGATGCTCGGCAGGGCTGTGCCAGCAGCACCCGGGGGTCACCGCCGCCATGGGAGGAATGGGCAGTGCTCCATGTCCCCATGGCACCAGGCTGATCCCTGACTCACCCAAGGAGAAGCCATCCCTGTGCACCAGCCACACCTTCTCGGTCTCATACCAGGCCTCCTCGGCTGCTATCTGCTCCTCTGTCTTTGCCTGTGGGGACAGCAGGATGTGGGGGGATTGTGGTCGTTTGCCCCACCTCCCATCTCACCCCCTCCCCATGTCTCTGGGGCTGCAGGGAGCAGCCTGCCCATGGGGCCATGTGCTGGGCAGCCAAAAATCACTGCAAAGCCCAGCTCGCTCCCTGCCCCTGGGGCTGCAGAGACCACCAGGGCCCTGCCACAAACACAAAGCGGCCCATGAGTACATCCATCACGGCCACCTCAAGAGGGGCCAAAGCCCCCAACCACAGCGCAGAGAGCAGGCACCCATGCCAGCCAAGTGCCAGGATACAGGGACACCAGGAGTGCTGTGGGGACATGGGGCATGCTGCACGCTAGGGACACAGGAGACGCTGCTCAGACGTGACAGAGGGACACAGGACGTGGCACAGTGACGGCAGGGTTCCACGGTGTGGGAAATGCCGGGCTGGCATTGCCAGCACAGCGGGAATGTGCCCACCAAGTGGGAGCAGGGTGAGCCCCAAAGCCAAACCTGAGCTGCAGCAGGGACGGCGCCAAAGGGGGCTGCGGGGGCATCATCCGCTTGACCCTGGTGAGGTCGAGAGATGGAGGTGAGGCTGAGGAGGGGTAATCTCTGCCCCACAGACAGCAGGGGAAGCGATGGGGGCGAAGCACTGCTGTGCCAAAGCCTGCTCCTGTGCCACAGCCACCGCTGCCACCAGCGGTGTGGCAGGTCCAGCGCAGTGCTGGGACGCACGGAGCCAGGAAGGATGCTGGCCATGAGCTATGCTGCCAAAGCCCTGGGAAGCCACTGTGCCAACCGGCTGTAAGCTGTGCCAGCACCGGCTGCTTTGGCACAAGCGATGCTGGGTGCACCCCTGCCGGCCCCAGCTGTGCCACAAGAGCACCCCCCAGGACCCCTGGCCCTGCGGAGGGGTACCCAGCGCCGGGCACCCCGCACCACGGAGCAGGGTGGGATGGGGAAAGCCTTACGCTCCAGCACGAGGCGCGGGCGCAGACGCCAGCCCAGCGGCACACAGAGGATGGCAGGGGGTCGCTGGTGGAAGCGGGGGGCTCCTGAGGACAGGGGTACAGTACCTGGCTGGGTGCCGGGGCGGCAGGTTCCAGCTGGCAGCAGTGGAGAAAGGAGAAGAGAAAGGGTGAGAGGCAGAGAGCAGCAGGAGCACCGTGATGTGCCACAGGGCCTTGGCACGACCGCAATCCCCATGTTACCACCTTGGCATCACCCCAGCCACCAGCGCCAGGCTGCCAAGGGCACTGCAGCTCCCCATGGCCCAAACCCACCAGCAGCCCCTTGTCATCCATTCCCTACTGCCAATGCCACCCAGAAAGGAACCATGATACTGGTGGCCAGGCGCAGGGGTACCCCAGACGGAGCACACAGCACGGATGCTGGCCATGCCTCCCCATCCCAAATGGATGGCACGCGAGCACCAATGCCCCTGGAATTACAGCAGTGGTGAAGATCCTCTCCAGCCGGCGCTGTGCCTCCTCTGATGGGCTCAGCCGAGGTGTGGGGCTGGGAGCTGCCTGGGGGCAGAGCACCGTCAGCACCAGAGGGGCTGTCACAGCCCTGCAGCCCATCAGTGCTCGGAGGGGCGCAGTTGGGGTACCAGTGGGTACCCCCAATGCCCAGGGACCCAGGTCCCCACTTCCACACACACCTGCTGAGGGGGTACCGGGGCTGTGCTCGTGGGGATCGGCTTCTTCTCGCTGGGCTGCTGCTTCTTTTCCACAGGCACCAGAGGGGAGACAAGGGGTGTTGTGATGGGGTGGCCGCAGGGCACACAACCGCCCCGAAAGTGACCCCCACACCCCCCAAAAACCCCTTCAAACCATGCGGGTGAGCTCACACCATTCCTCACGGGGCAGCACAGCCCCACACCGCTGTGTTAGAGCATCCCTCGCTGCGTACACACACCGGTACCTTGTGCCTCTCCAGGGCGGTGGGTTTCAGAGCGGGTGCCTTTGCCAGCTCCGCTTTCCCTCCTGAAGGATGCCCCGGTGGCTCAGGCTTGGCTTCAGCACTGGGGGACAGGGACGGCCTCGCGTCCCCCCCTGTCACCTCGGGGCACTTCTCCTGCCTGTCCCCCGGCCGGGGCCGCGCGCGGTGCTCTTTGGTTTTGCCCTTTGCCATGAGGGTTTTGAGCCCTGCCGAGATCTCATCCTTGGGCTCCGGTTTGGCGAGGGCTGCCGGCACGGCGGGGGGGGGCGGTGGGGCAGGAGGAGCCGGGACGGGCGCTCGACCCATCTCCTCCTTCCTCGGGGGGGGCACCGGCTCAGGACCTTTGGCATCGCGGCCTGGTTCCTTGGCACCGCCGGGGTCCTCCCCGGGTAGGACTTTGCGGACCACCTTACGCACCACGCGGACCACCCTGCGGCGGGACAGCCCCTGCCCATCATCCCCTTGCGCCTCGGTGGCCGACCCCTCCAGCCCGTTCATGGCTGCACCGTTCAGCACCGGCTCCGGGCTCTTCCCTTGCTCCGGGCTCTTCGGGGGTTCGGGTTTGGAGGGCTCAGTGTTCAGGGGCTCAGACGCCGCATCCTTTGGGCTCTCTGACTGCAGCCACAATGACACTGGTGTGAGGGGGGGGCGGCGGTGCGGTGCCTCCACCGCATGGGATACAGTGGTACCCAGCGCTGTGTGCGCTGCCATGGGAACACAGCTCCCAGCCAACCCCTTCCCCAGCCAACCTGCAGCATCCCAGGGGGATGCCGAGCCCCTGCTGAGCACACACCCCAATACGATGTCCCCAAACCTCATAGAGGGTCTGTCCCCACCAAGGGTAAGCCCCATTCCCAGCACAGCTCCCCCCTGCCCTTCAACACTTACAGCCCCATCCTCCTTCCCAGGTCTTTTCACAGCTAAAGACTTGTCCTCGTCCTTGACCTGAGGGTCAGACAAACAAGAGGAGCCTGTTTCAGCCCTTTGTGGGGCCTGCCTGCCAGGAGAGCCACAGGGACCACAGAAAAGCCATCGGGATCCTCACTCCATGCCAGGGGGGGCAGGAAAACAGAAACAGCCCCCATCTGCAGCTATTGCAGCCCCAAGGTGAGGACGTTTTGTCCTTCCAGGCTTCCCAGGGACTGAAGCACAGGGATACGTCCTGGTTATGGCAAAGCCTGGAAGAGGGAAAGGACCATGCCTGCCTGGTCCCCTCCATGCGTGCAGCAGTGGGTGAGCTGGCACAGCGAGCCCATCATCAACCCCCCGGGGGCTCTGTCACCCCGGGGGTGTCACAGCACGTTTTAAGCATCACCAGCTAATCACCGTGGGACGTGCCATGCAGGACCACGGGAGGACACGGCAGGGTGGGCAGCCAAAGCCTGCCCTGCTCTGAGCTCCAGAGGTGGCTCACACTGTGTTAGGGGATGCTCACAAAGGGGCTGTTAGTGATGGTGTTAAGTCACTGCATGCGTGGTCACATCAGTGACCATGGCCATGCTACGGTGAGGCCGGGAGCGCCGCTGTGACCGCGTTGCTGGCGTTAAGGCAAACAGGCAAGAGACTTCCCTTCTGCTCCCAGAACGCAAACCGGGATGAAAACGCCATGGCGATGTCTCATGGAGCCGCAGCCTGAGCTGGGGAGAGAGGGGTCGGTGAGGTGGGCCCGGGGCAGCGTGCAGCATGGCAAACCATGGCAGTGGATAAGCCTGGGACCCTCAGGAACGGGGGTCTGAGCCCCCTGGGCCCTGCTCAGCACACAGGAGGCCCTGGGCACGGGCAGGCTGAGCCCGGGCAACGCTCACCGTGCAGAAATAAACCCCTTTAGTCAGGCTGCAGGACCGCGCTCCATCCCCCGGATGAGCCAAACCCAACTGCAGTGAGCAAATGCCAGGGTGAGGAAATGGATAGGTTGTACCCTGGGCACCCTGCTCACGCTGACTGCACGGGTTTATTCTGAGCCTGACCCCATGCCAGCAGCCAGGCAGCCCCACGGTGACCATTGCTGTGCTCTGAAACCCGGGCAGGCTGTACATGGGGCTGTGGGGAGGACTCCCTGCTCCGAGGCCAGATATGGCATGGAGGAGCATGCAGGCACAAAGGGGGTACATCACCCCATCCCCAAGGGGCAGGCATAAAGGGGGGTACATCACCCCATCCCCGAGGGAAAGCCACAAAGGGGGTACATCACCTCATCCCTGAGGGGAAGCCACAAAAGGGGTACATCACCCCATCCCCGAGGGAAAGCCACAAAAGGGGTACATCACCCCATCCCCGAGGGGCAGTCACAAAGGGGGGTACATCACCCCATCCCCAAGGGGAAGTCACAAAGGGGGTACATCACCCCATCCCCAAGGGGCAGGCACAAATGGGGGGAACATCACCCCATCCCCGAGGGGCAGGCACAAAGGGGGGGTACATCAACCCATCCCCGAGGGAAAGCCACAAAAGGGGTACATCACCTCATCCCTGAGGGGCAGCCATGAAGGGGGGTACATCACCCCATCCCCGAGAGGTCCCCTTCCCACTGCAGCACAAACCCCATTGCCCAGAGAGGGGCATGGGGGTCCCACAATGAACCTGCCTGTGACTTAGAGCCCCCAGACCCTCCTCCCACCGCTCTCCCACCTCCAAACTGCCTGCGACCGCCCCAAAGACCCCGACAGAGCGCCGGTGCGGGGTACCCCCCATGCATGGGTGCAGCCTCCATTGCCAGGGGACCGTCCCCTTTGTGCTGCCCCCCCCACGGTGTGGGTCGCACCGGGGGTCCCCACCTTACCGCGAGGGTCGTGGTGAGCCGGGAGCCGGGTTTGGAGCGCGGCACAGCACGGCGGGGACAGCTGGGCTGATAGGGCCACCCTAAAAATAGCCCAAGGAATGCGAGGGCCCCGCGGCGCGCGCAGCACACGCGGGGGGGGACACGCGGGCGGTGGGGCCTCACCAGCACCATCAGCACCATCCCCACCGCGGCCAAAGGAAGTGATGTGGGAACTGCCCCACAGCCGAGGGGAGCGGGGAAAGGCATCCCCGGGATGATGGGGTACAATGAGGGTCCTGGACGGTGAGGGTCGGCGCTGCACCGTCCTCTGTGCCGCGGTGGGGTGATGCTGTGGGAGCCTTGACACTGCCTGCTCCTGCCTTCGGCTTCCCGTGAACCACCCGGAACGCTGCCGGGATACATGGATGGAGGGATGGCGGCCCTGGGAAAGCCACTTGGGTGGCAAAGCTGCCTCCGGAGGGTCAAGGAAACAGTGGGGCGAGGGACCAGGGCCTCCCCGCGCGGGGACTGCCGGGAAGAGGAGGCAGCAAGGAGCTGGGAATGCCGGAGGCGCGGAGCAGCGGTGGCTGATGGGCAGACGGAGGGGACCTCGCTCAGTCCCTCCATGACACACACGAGCTACAGAACGCTTCCAGAGGGAGCAGACTGGGAGAGCCAAACCCACGGGCAGCACAACGCGGCCCTGCTTTCCATGGGGGTCCCAAGCACCCCATGGAGCCACGTGGGCTGTTCGGTGCTGCGGTTCCGCCTGCCCAGCACATTCCTATCGTTCCTCCTCCGGGAGCCTCAGCACAGACATCCCTGCGGCTGAGCCCTCTGCCCATGGGACCCCCACAGTGCGGCACCCCAGCAGCACCGGCCCCATTGTAAGGGTGAAAGAGCCAAACTGAGACCTTCCGATGGGAGAAGCGTGGGTAAATGGAGAAAGTTCCTTTGGCGCAATGGGAAGAGCACAGTCCCCATCCCATTTCAGCCCCAGACCTCATCCTGGCCCAGCAAAGAGCCAGTGCCATGGCACAGTGGCCCTTCGCCCCCCGACCTTTGGGAGCCATGGTGCTGGTGGCACGAGGGCTCTGCCAATTCCCGCGGTCCCACCGGAAGCGTTTCGGGACCATTTCTGCCGTTGGAATTTGGCCGGGAAGGAAGAGGAGCAGGGAGCTGAGCCTGCCCCGCACCGGGAGCAGCGCGGGGACACGGGGGTGGATTCATCCTGCTCCTGATCACAGCAGCACCGGGACATCGGCTGAGCCCAGCACCAATGCTCCCAGACACGGTGCTGCCCCTGCCTGGCTCCAGCATGGCCCCCAATGAGGAGGTTAAATCACCCACGGAGCACAGGGAGCTCAGCACCATCCCTCCTCCAGGCAGGGAGGGGCTTCCAAAGCCCCAAAGCCCAAAATATGTCTATAATTTCCTGTTTCAAAAAGGATCATTTTTATTTAAATTAGGACCAGAAACATTCCAGGGAGCTTAGCGGGGCCGGGGCAGAGCCAGGCCTCCTGCAGGCAGCACCTTGCACTGGATGAGGACCCCTGAGCATACCCTGCACCTCAGCCTTGCCACCCCATCACCGGCAAAGCCCCATCCTGCTCCCTCGGTGCCTCCCGCACCACGAGGTGCCAACAGATGCCACCAACACGGTTAACGCAGCCCCTTTGGCTGCTTTGCTGGTGCTGAGCCACCACACCGGGAGCCAGCATCAGGCCGGGCTCTGTGCCGCAGCCCCAAGGGCGCTGCAAACTCCTCATTCCCCATTCCCAGCCCCGTGCAGTGGTCACAAGCACGCTGCTGGCTCCAGAACTGACCATGCATCCCCACGGCGTTATCTGCTCGGGGGTACCCGATGGCATTGCCCCGTGGTGCCCCATCAGGCACACCGTGGCCATCCTCCCTTCACCGCACCGCACAGCTCTCCCTGATGCAGGTGATGTGCTCCGCAGGCACAGGCACCTTCCTCTCCCTAAGGGAGGCTTAAAAATACCCAAAAGGGACCCAAACCCAACGTGGCCATGGGGAGGTGGGTCCTGCAGGCTCAGCAGAGCCAGGCTGCTCCTACAAGAGATGTGGGTCACCCAGCCATTAAGTTTCTATTTATACAGCACGGGCTGCACACGCCGGCGGCAGCTCCTGTCCCCCCCCAGCACATCCCACTGCCTGCTCCCATCCCTGGGGAGGGATCCAATGGGAAGAGGTCAATGTGGGCAGTGCGGCAGTGCCACTCCTGCAATGGGGACTTCATGGCAGTGAGGAGCAGAGCTCCTGTCCCTGCCGGACTGTGCTCCCTAGGGATAGATGAGATGAGGACCTGGGCTCTCCTGGAGCCCCTCCGGCGGGAGGAAAACCAATCCCAACAGCATATTCTGGGGGCAAAACCTACCGGTGCCAGTTCAGAACTGGTACCGACCTGCCCCGCGCTTGGGCATCGCTCCTGCATCCCAACCACATCCCGCATCGCTCCAGGCTGGACCAGCCCCAGCATCCACCACACAGTCCCTGCCAACCCAAATACCCTCTGCGAGGACGCTGGTGGCCAGCGGACCCCCCCAGCACACCGTCACCACGGTGAGGATGGTGTTACTCACATCCCAAGCAGCACGGCGTGTCCCTTGGCCCCCCTGCAGCCAGCAGCGGCTCAGCTCGCTCAGCTCCAGGATGGGCTGCACCTTCAGCTGCACCGTGTCCCCGGACTGCCGGATCATCTCCACGATCTCATCGCGGGATTTGCTCTCCACGTTCCTCCCGTTGATTTCCACCAGCCGATCCCCCGGTACCAACCCCAATGCCAAGTCTTTGGTGCCGGCCCCGGGTTCGGCAAAGTGCACGACGCGCCGGTACACCTGCCCATCGGGTGCCCGGTCCAGCATGGTGGTACGGCGCAGCGAGAACCCGAAATCACCCGTGTTGCGTCTCTGCAGCTCCAGGTGCCGGGGGGGGGGAGGCTGGGGGGGTACCACGGGGGGCATCCGCAGCTCGGCGGGGAACCTCTTGTCAACGAGCTCCGGCAGCCTGGCACGCAGGGATGCGGCAGGAAGGGCGCAGGGGTGTCCCATAGGGATCCCTTGCTTGGCGAGTTGGGTCTCCAACGCGCGCACCTCAACCTGCGGAGAGGGCGCCGCGGAGTGCTCGGAAGGGGTGGATGTCTCCGAGGTGCTCTCATCCCGGCTCTTCTGCGAGAAGGAGAAGCGTTTGACAATCATCTGGGAGTTCTGCTTGGCCAAGGAGCCGAATTTGGCCGCGCGCTGCAGCACCGAGCCCTTGAAGTTGGCATCGTCCACCTTGAGGTCGTCGCTGGAGCTGGCCGTGCTCAAGTGGCCCGAGTCCAAGATGACGCTGCCCCGGTTGCTGTCGGAGTCGATGTCCGTGAGGTGCAGGTCGGAGCCACTGGCCACCTTGATGGGTATGGGGTTGGAGATCTCCAGGCGGGTCTTGGAGTCCCGCTTGGAGGCACGGTTGAGGTTGAAGAAGCCCCGGCGCATGCTCATCTCCTCCAGGCTCTTGAGCTCCGCCGCCGACATCCGCTCCTTCTTCTCCTTCTTTTCCTTCTTCTCCTTCCGGGCCCCATCCTTCTCTTTGTCCTTCTTCATTAGGTTGAACATGGTGGAGGGGAGCTCGGGGCGTCCTCACCCCCGCGGCAGGGCGCTGGGTCAGCGGTGCCGATCACGGCACGGCCGCCTGCCTGCGGAAGGACAGACAGACAAGGGTACCATCAGACAGCAGCACGGGCAGCACCAACCCCACCACCCCTCTATCCACCCCACCAGGACCCCCAGCCCTGGGCCGTGCCCCAGCATCCCCCCTATCCCCAGGGCTCTGTGGGGCTCTGAGATTGCCCTGCTCATCAGTCCTTGCTGTGCTCCGGGCACCGAGCCCTAGGAATGCCACAATGGCGGTGCTGCATCCCTAGGGATGCCCCAACAGAACCTCAGAGGCCTGGCACCCCATTTATCCCCACGGAAGCACTGGGGTGACGGCAGGCATGACCCCCACCACATCCTGCAGCTCAGGAGCAGTGCTGGAGCAGCACGGGCAGGAAGGGGCGGGAGGGTCCGGTGGCATCTGCACCCATCAGCACCACCACGGATGCTCCGTGCAGGACCCCCATCCCTGCGGCCGCAGCACCGTGCTGCCCACCAGCTCAAAGAGCCTCTTGTTGAACAAACAGAGGCCTCTCTGCTGCTCGTCCCAGCCCCGGCCACCATGGGGGACAGCCACGGGCAGCGGCCCCAGCGGGGAGGGAGCCGGAAACACGGCCCTAAGCAAAGGCTGCTGTAATAAACAGGAACCTGTAAAATCACATTCCTCCCAGACACTGATAAGGGTCTAATTTTAGCACCGGCAACGCAGGATCTCGTGACGCTGCCTCCAACCTCCAGGAACAGTCGCTCTTTTATTCGGGGAGCAACCAGGCAATGGCAACACCGCGGCCTGCGACAGACCTCAGATCCCTCCCTGGGAAACGATGGGGACACCCATAGCCCTAACGATGGGGCTGCTATGGGATCCATCTGTCCCTGGGGCAACCGGTGCCCCCCACCTCCACTGAGCGCTCAGGGTGCGGATGACCAAGTCCAGAGTGGAGCAGTGGGCTGGCAGCGTGGCACGGGACAGGATGACACTATATATAACAGGGCAGGAAGCCACACGGGAACTTAACCTCGGCACAAAGGACAACAGGAAACGTCCCTGTACTCGAGCATCTGCTCCAGAGCCCTCTGATGGGTGTGGGGACGAGGCCTGGGAAACCCACGGAGAGGAACAGCGCTGCCCATGTTGGCAGTGCAGGCTCTGGGATGCATGGATGCCATGCTGTGCCAAGCTGCACCTTGGATCCAGGCCGGCATCAGTGCTGCATCACCACCACTGCCTGGCCACATGGCCCCTGCTGGCCCTGAAGGCACGCGGGGGCACACAGGGAAGCCATCATCCCCTTGGCAAAGCCACATGGATTCAGGGCATGCCTGAACCCGGGCACAGGGCAGGTGAGGGCAGAGCTCTGCAAGCCACGGCAGGCACAGGATGCAACCCAGCACTCAGAGGGCCAAGGTTGGGTACGGAGCATGGCCGTGTGGCTGCGTTCACCACTGCGAGCCTCCAGCCCATGGCCACAGGGCTGCCATGGCTCTGTCCGCACAACGCAGCCCCAGGGCTCCATCCTTTCTGCCCTTCCCTGCGCACCTGAGGCTTTCCCCATTGGCAGGGCCAGGAGCTGGGCTGGGCAGCACCCCAAGACACAGGAAACCAAGCCAGCTCCATCCTGCTCTCCAGAAACACCAACTGCAGGCGACTGCTGACCAGAGCCTGCGGATGCCACAGCTCCCTGCCACGACCCACAGCTCCCTGCCATGACCCACAGCTCCCTGCCACGACCCACAGCTCCCTGCCACGACCCACAGCAGGTCCTGCCATGACCCACAGCTCCCTGCCATGACCCACAGCAGGTCCTGCCATGACCCACAGCTCCCTGCCACGACCCACAGCTCCCTGCCATGACCCACAGCAGGTCCTGCCATGACCCACAGCAGGTCCTGCCATGACCCACAGCTCCCTGCCATGACCCACAGCTCCCTGCCACGACCAACACACACACACAAGTACACCCCAAAGCAGAGGATGCACAACCACAGGCGCTGGGTATTGCTGAGTGCTCTCTTTGTCCTCGGTGGGTTCTCTCCCTCCTTTGTATGCTCAACAAAAAGGGGGAAGAAGCGTTACCATCTGCATCCCTAATCAGGCAGCGGCCACATACACCCCACTGCTGGCAGGAATGGGGCAGGAGGACCCCCAGGTGAGAGCCCCGGCATCCCCAGCCCACGAGGGATGCTGCCGTGGTGCACTGCCCCATGGCACACACACAGCGGGGTACCGGATGGGCGCAGCCCAAGCGCCTCGAGGAGGCGGCTGCTGAGCACCTCCCTGCTCCTGAATCAGACCCAAGGCGCATTCCCTGACTCATCCCGGGATCACCCATCACCGGATGAGCCAGGAGAGCGGAGGGAGAGGCACCGGGGATTGCACGGACGCCGGGGTCACCTTGGCTGGCAGGGCACGGGGATGTCACCCTGCGAGGGCCTGGACCCGGCTCCACGCTCCCAAACCCCTCCTTAGGCCACACAAGAGGCACTTTGGGGGGGGGTGAAGCGTCCCCTTTACCCCCTTCGTGGCCATGAGCCCCCCATGTCCCTGCTGGGGAGATCCATGCAGCAGGAAGGCGTTCCCCAAACTCCAGCCACTCCTTCCCTGCCCCACACGCAATGTGGTCCGACACGCTCCCACACAGGACCTGCATGGCAAGTTTCCCGGTCTCCTGCCCTGCTCTCTGACGGGATGCCAGCACAGGAGCCCGGTGGCTGTCACCTCCTTGGACACACGGCACAGCGCTGTGCCGGGGAGCGGGTGTTGGTGACAGCGATGCTGAGCGGCCAGCTCAGCTCCCACACAGGATGAGTGCACCACGCTCCTGTCTCCTTGCCGGACAGTTTTCCAGAGTCCAAAGGAATTCAGAGGGTTTCCAAACCCTCATGGGCAGCGCAGGAGGAAAAGAACCCTGGATTTACCTGAGGCACCGCTGCGATGCACTGCCAGGCTGTCTCCAAAGCAGGGTTTGGGTTGTGCTGTGCGAACCCCACTTCCAGCAGCAAAGGGGACCCAGCCAGCATCACCCTATGCTGGTGCTGGAGGCCAGCAGGGTCCGTGGGGTGCAGGTACCCACCTCGCCCCAAAGCAGGGCAATAAACCAGCTCAGAGTCCCTACAAAACAGAGGGGAAGGGGCAGCAATCACTGCCGGGCTCTGCAGGGTGGGAGCTGTGGGGCACAGCTCAGTGCCCAGCTCAGGGTGGGGGGCACAGGCAGGTCACAGCCCCTCACCACTGCACCCATACCACCCCATAGCCCTCTCCTGGCCCCAGATTAACAGCCTGACCCCGTCACGGCCCGGCCCATGACAGAGCACAACACATCAGCGAGCAAAGTCCAGCGCAGGCGCTGTGGGAACGGCCGAGTGCTTGTGGGGCACAGGGTGATGGAGCTGCCGGATGGGGGTCCGTGGGTCAGCCCATGCACAGCTCCCGCCTGCCCCTGCTCACCCGCCATGGGCCCACGCTCTCCCCCTAAGTTTAGCTCTCCCCCAGACGATTTGCATCTCACAGCCCGCTTGGAAACCACACTATTCCTGACCGCACGTCCCTGCCCTCACCCGCTGCTCTATATATTCCTCTGCCTGCAAATGAACGTGCAGGCAGGCGCCGTGGCAGCCGCAGGCAGCACAAGCCCCCGCTGCCCCCGGCACAGCAGTGTGACTCGAGGACATCCATCCGCCCTATGTGCCTCCCAAAAGGGACCCGGGTGGCAGTGCCAGCGGCCCCGGTGGTGATGCGGTCAATGGTGAGCGGGATAATGGCTTTGGATGCGATTCCCCAGCGGCGCAAGGCCCAGGCTCGTGGTTCCTCCCTGGAAGAGGGGTCAGAGCCAAGGGGGTCCACTGCAGGTGCCCATCAGGGGACATCCAGCATCGGGCACCCATCGGTGCGTACCCAACACGAGTACCGACCACGGGGCTCCATCCGGGGGTACCCTGCGGGGACACGCGGGCACGTGTCCCACACACACGGGGGGTACCCCCCACTGCACGAGTAGTAAACACACAGGCGTTGCAGTGCAACGGGGGTGTGTGTGTGCACAAACAGCCCTCGGCACAACGGGGGGGCACGCACAAGGTGACACAATGGGGCACACACACACACAAGTACACCCCAAAGCAGAGGATGCACAACCACAGGCACTGCAACACAACAGTGGCCCACGCGGGGGGGGCACGCACAAGGTGACACAATGGGACACACACACACACAAGTACACCCCAAAGCAGAGGATGCACAACCACAGGCACTGCAACACAACAGTGGCCCACGCACACCCCGCACCGGGGGTTGGGGGGGGCACCCGCACACAGTGCGGTTGTGCAACGGAAGCACAGCGGTGGG
>JASSUY010029725.1:0-31986 GCA_032466535.1 Forpus xanthops
AAGGTGTTTGGTGACAGCCAGCATGGCTTCACTAAGGGGAAATCCTGCCTGACCAATTTGGTGGCCTTCTATGATGGCGCTACGGAACTGATAGACAAGGATAGAGCAGTTGATGTCATCTACCTGGACTTGTGCAAAGTGTTTCACACTGTCTCACATGACATCCTTGTCTCTGAGTTGGAGACATCAATTTGATAGGTGGACCACTTGGAGGATAAAGAACTGGCTGGATGGCCGCATGCAAAGAGCTGTGAGCAATGGCTGAATGTCCAGCTGGAGGCCAGTAACGAGTGGTGTCCCTCAGGGATTGGTGTTGAGACCGGTCTTATTCTACTTCTTTGTTGCTGACATGGATAATGGGATTGAGTGTGCCCTCAGCAAGTTTGCAATGACACCAAGCTGTGTGCTTTACTTGATAAGTTGGAGGGAAGGAATGCCATTGAGAGGGACGTTGACATGGTTGTGAGGTGGGCTGATGGCGACCTCATGAAGTTGAACCATGCCAAATGCAAGGTCCTACACTTGTCTCAGAGCAATCCCAGGTACAGCTCCAGGTTGGGCAGAGGAGAGATTCAGTACAGCCCTGCAGAGGACTTGGGGATGTTGGTGGATTAAAAAATTGACCATGAGTGGGCACTGTGCGCTTGCAGCCCAGAAAGCCAACTATATCCTGGGCTGCATCAAAAGGAGCATGACCAGCAGATCGAGGGAGGTGATCCTGCCCCTCTACTCTGGTCTCATGAGACCTCACTTGCAGTACTGTGTGCAGTTCTGGTGTCCTCAACATAGAAAGGACTGTTGGAAAAAGTCCAGAGGAGGGTCACGAGGATGATGAGGGGACTGATGCACCTCCCGTATGAAGATAGGATGAGAAAATTGGCGCTGTTCAGCCTGGAGAAGAGAAGACTGCATGGAGTCTTCATAGCAACCTTCCAATATCTGAAGGGGGCCTGTAGGGATGCTGTGGAGGGACTCTTCATGAGGGACTGTAGTGAGAGGACAATGGGTAACAGGTTCAAACTTAAACAGGGAAAGCTTAGATTGGATATGAGGAAGAAGTTCTTTACTGTGAGGGTGGTGAGGCACTGGAATGGGTTGCCCAGGGAAGTTGTGAATACTCCATCGCTGGTGGTGTTCAAGGCCAGTTTGGACATAGCCTTGGGTGGCATGGTTTAGTGGGAGACATCCCTGCCCATTGCAGGAGGGTTGGAACTAGATGATCTTAAGGTCCTTTCCAAGCCTAACTGTTCTATCATTCTACGAGTCTATGTTTCTGTGAATAACAACTTCCCTGGGCAACCCATTCCAGTGCCTCACCACCCTTACAGTAAAGAATTTCTTCCTCATATCCAACCTAAACTTCCATGTTTCATTTTCTCTTTGTCGCGTGTTTTGCTACTAATTGTTTTTCCCTCTCTGACTTGTTTTTGATCACTGTTTTCTGCACTAGGATTGAAATTTAAAAACAAAAGAAAAATTGGTAGAAGTCATATTGTTTTCTTTGTTATTTAAATAATTGTTAAGGCTGTGGTTTGATTTCAGTTATATTATGGAAAGTTTATTTATTGATACCAGTATTAGCTGAATCTCAATATAATTGCCTCATTTAATTTTCTTCTAAATGCAGCTCTCTACATATGATAGTCTGTTGATGATAGTTTTGGTTTGTTTTAGTCTGTTTAAATGCCTTAAAATTTCATTTTCTTTAATGCAGTTGTCTTCTTTTGTATGCGTAGGAAGTGAATTCAGAGAGCCTTTGGGAGGGAAAAGTGTGTGCAGAAAAAGACTTGTGGGTTCAATAAATCTATGAAACAGAGTTTAAAAACATCAGCTAGTGTCTGAACTGTAATCAGTCTATAGTAACAGTTATTAGCTATTGTTAATGTTTGAACATGTAAGTACAGAATAGTGGCTTAAAGTAACCAAAACTGTCTTTCTTGTTCACTTTGTAGTGTCACCTTGTAATTTTTAATAGCCACAGCAAGTTTACAAATATATACTTTTTTTTTCCTTACTGAGAACTGTCCCTATTCATGATCATGAATAATCAGTTTTTAGGCATAAATCATACATGCTGTGCCACGTTTGCTGCAATCTCATCATGTCATATACGTGAAATAGTGCCATATCACTCACGTAGTAGGATCGGGGTAAAAAAATTAGATCTCATATTGATCTTTTTTTCTGAGATGATAGTAACTTCATACTCTAGCGTAATGTAAATTCATGTCTGTGTAACAGTCATTACACAGTGAATAAATCATTGTTTGATATAAATCACTGCAGCCTTAGAGTTCATCAGCTTGTCAGCTGATCTTTTGTCTCTTGGATGTTTGATAAAACTGCGTTTTTGATTGTAGAAAGCATCCTTTCCCATTTAATATGTCTGTAACACTTGTAATACACATAATTATATTTTATCTCATATTTCACAGGGAAATGTATTATGAATATTTAAAGTATGTCTTGTACTTTTTATTGCAATCTTTAAATTGTTAGGGAGCATTAACGACTGTACAAGCTAGAAGTAGTGTCTATTGCAAACCTCTCCAGGCAAGGCATCCTTTGCTATTCTTCACCACTGCTAGCTAGTATTAGTCATTATCTTTAGTATAAAATTTAAAAAGATGTACAGTAAAGGAAACATGCTTGATAAAAATGATGGGAGTGTGCGACTGTATGAATGAGAAATTGACTGGAAGAGATACCTGATGAGCTATCCAAACAGCGACAACTTCTTGAAAGCAGTAAAACTGGTGTACAGAAGGTGGGGCTTTCTTCTGTCATATGCCTTGGGACATGCATGACATGGTAGGTCATGAGCAACTGATATGCTTTCTGTCAACAGTTGAACAAGGCTATGTTGCATTTTTGCAGTGGGCAGCGGCGAATACCTCAGTCACTCTGTGACAATCATTATGGTCTGTTGCTGTCCAAAACCGTTTTCGGCCCCAGTTGCATTGCCCCAACAGCTGAAAGTCTTTTAGCTATGTGCTGGTTTGCTTTCAGTATCTAAAATCTTAAAGCGTGTGCGTGTCTATATACATTAGAAATCAAGTTATATGAAAAAGTACATAGTTTGGTGATTATAATAAGTGATATCTAGTGGAAGACTAAGCAAAATCAAAGGCCTACTCAGTGCCTTGTAGACATCAGACTTCTTTCCTAACTTTCAGCACCTAGTCTATCTAGAACCTACTGAAGTTGTTACATAAATAATTATATGAAGACATATTTAAATTCAGTTTGAAATGAAAAATATTTATATAATTTTAAGAGTTCTGCCAGTGCTTTTGTATCTTTCAAACTGTTTTATGGCACTGCTTTTCATTAATTATATTTTGACAGAAGAAATTCTTGCCCTTTTTGTTTTCAGACTGAAGAACAAATGGGCCTCTCTGAAGAGCAGCTTAAGACCCTTCTGGAAGAATGTATACAGGCTCCGAGAACAATAAGCAACGTTACCATGCCAAAGTCTCAGGAATCTCTTTCTTTTGGATTAAGTCCCCTCTGTTACACAAGTCAAAACTCCACTCTTCACTCCACATCTACTCTTTCCAAAATGTTAGTTGAAGACCATATTGTAGGGATGTTAACAGCTCAGGAAAAGACTGGACTGGAAGACAAAAGCTTATGTGTTAATGCAGAGAGTGAAATCCCTGGCTGCTATATCAGCAAAGCATTGGTTGATAGACACTTATCAAAGGATTCACTGGCCCAAACAGAGCAACCTGCTGACCTAGAAGGTTTACAGAAGATGGAAGATAAGAGCATTACTAAAGGTTACTTTATGTCAAGAGCATTCAACACAAAAAGGTTGAAGAAACCTTCTTTCTTGGATGAACCATTATATTGCATCAGCATGAACAATGAGCCATCCACAGAGGCTGACATTCTCTGCATACCACTGCAAACCAAAGGAGGTGAGACTCTTAATGACCCTTTAGAATAGGCTTTTGATTATGATGGAAAAACCCGAGCAGATTCTCACCAAAGGTATGCACCAATACACACTGATTATTATGATGGAGCAAGGATGTACTTTTATAAAGCTGTGCCAAAACCAACACACACAAAATAACAGAATGTTTAATAAAATTCTTGCCCTGACATAAGTGACTATAAGACTAGGACTCTTATGAAATATAACATTGATGTTGATTAATTCTGTCAACTGGAAAACAGTGTTGACAACACATATGGATTATCTTTTTGGTACTGGAAAGTCACGTTCACTGTTCTGTGGAAAGCAAATATTCTCCCAGCAGTTGGTATAACATTTCACACATAAATCCAAGTATTTCTTGAATGTTTTTAATAAGGTAAACTCGGTAAACTTTGGAGAAACAAACATGACCTAGTTTATTAAAAATAATAAATTGTTTTCAGTACTTCAAAGTTACACATAGAAGGTACCAAAATGGATAAATACTGCAAAATTCCTATAAATTACTTTTAGTTCAGTAAAATAAACAGCTGTAACTGGAGGGATAATAATATTAATTAAAAAAAATCACTCTATCCGGTATTACAAAAAGATTTTGGAAATGTCTCTATTTTTTATGTCCTTTACTGAAATGTAATTTAAGTGTAATCTAAATGTATATTGTAATCTAAATCTACATTTAGATTTTTAGCCTGAGGTGAATTCTCTTTCTGTAAACCAGACTGTTCAAATAAGCAGATTTTAGACACTTGCCTCTACAACTTTCATTTCTCTCAGGAAAGTTGTGGCAGTGTGAAGTTTTTTTGTGGTTAAAGTGCAATAGCTTAATTGTACTAGAAATCAATTTTGTTTGGTTTCTCAAGATAGGGCTTTGTTATCTGGTAATCTATTCTGAATTTGGATAAACATTTTTTTACATTCATCCATAATTTAGAAGAACATCCTACTACCTCTTTACTATGTTATAATTTCTTGATTATGATCACAGCTGTTTCTGTGCTTGCTTGCACTTAACCTTTCTACAGTGAAGGGAATGTTAGTGTATTTTCAAAGTGATTACACTTACTAGAAAGCAGGAAGGCTTATTTCTGGTTTTACACTTCCAGACAAACTTGGTATCCACCTGCCATATTTGCCCAGTATGAGATTTAGACCGATGCTGTAATAGAAGTAAAATAGAAATGAAATCCTTATAGAAGAGGTTAGGGTTGTTGAGGTTTCTTTATTCTGGTAGGTTAGTTTTCAGCTACCTTCACGTGCTAGCTTTGCCCTTCAGGTAAATGCAAGTGTCAGAAGAGCAGAGCCAGAGAAGAGGGAAGTGGTCTGCCCCAGGGCAGAGTGGGGTGTCAGTGGTGGTGATGGGGAGCACCACAGAGAACCACCTCTGCAGGGGCAACCTGATCTCATGCAGGAGTAACATGACTGCATACTAGATTGCTACTGTTCTTTGTCAACCAGCAGTAAGAAAAACTCAAGTTTAACTTGCTGGCTTCACATGAGTTAAAGTGCTTCTTAGACTGAACAGATGTAGTCAAGTCACAGACAGTCAAGTGTGACTCAGACCCAACTACCATTGCTGTTTATTAATACATTTTAAGATGGGATGTGATAAATCAAGCAAAACGCCATGCACTGTAGTCACTATGTAGTGAAAGGATTACATAACCGTTTATACCTATAGAGAAATTTGTTATACAAGAGAGAAAGGAGATTTCAGCTATTAAATAAATTTCTATGTGGAAACAATGACAACATCTCATGGTAAAAGCTTTTAAAGTGAATATGTTGATGTTAATCATGTAATAATTTAAATATCTTTGAGTCTTAATCATGTGTTGTGTCATAGCAATGCAATGGGGTATTTCAATTAGCTATTTTCAATAGATGCTGAATAATGTTCAACCATACATACTTCAAATCCGTATGGTTAATAAGCATCTTAGGTTTATGGTTATTTTGCTTACCAAAATATTGGTTTAGGGTTGAGGGTATAAGTGTTCTGAATTTTCAAGTCTGTAAATCTTTTCATTTTTACTAAAACCCAAAACTAGCTATGTAATTTCAGATATCATCTCATCAGTCTTTGAGGTTTTGTGTCAGTGTCTGATTTTTAAAAATGGTATGAACAGGTAATCTTTAGAAACAAGTGCAAAATAAAACCCGCTTCAGAGGCTTGTGTTTTTTACATTAGTGCTAAATATTTTGAAGTTATTGTGAAGTTTAAGTTTAAATTGAAATTAATTATATTCAGATTTATTGTAATCTATTAATATTGCTCTAATGCTAAAGCATACATTAAAATTACCATTTAAATAGACAGCAGCTCATTCTTACTATTTGTTTGCCAATGTAGTGCTTGCAACAAAGTATACAGCATAAACCAGAAAAGCCAACAACTTTCCATAAAATTAATTTATCAAATTTGTAAAGCTGCCTAATATATTCTATAGGTAAGCTGGTGGTTAGTTCAGACATTATTACATGTGCTAATTACGTTAGCTCCCAGTGGAGACCCATTTAAGGCAAATATATCTGCAGATGAAGGTGTGAGATGTGTAAGGTTTATTTTAATTTTTAAGGAACATTTACTTAGTTGAGCTTTGTTATGAGACATTTCAACAGGTGAGTTTTGTTATGGTCTTAATTCTAAAGGGCATTTAAACATGTATGCATGATCTGTAGTTTGATTTTCTGGCCTGCTACACATGGTTTAAACTTTGTGTAATGCTGTGTAAACAAACAAGACTGTGAGTGAAAATGATTTAGCAGAATTTTGGTTTTGCACTCATTGTGGTACTGTAATCTGTGATATAGATTTCTTGTAAGACAGTATATATTTTAAGGCAAGCATAATTATTAATATAATTTCTGTGTATACCTGTGGATCTATATCTGAAGGAAACTCATATTACTTTAGAGATAAATAATTCCTGTTTCTCGAAAGAAGCAGTTATCCACATCAGGGTGATATGCATGTAAATATAGGTGATGTTTACTTAGATGAAAAGAAGCCAGACTTACCCACATACAGATATGAAAAGGCTATTATTTCTCAGTTGTCTGAGCCAATTGTTAATTGTTTCCAGCTCTTTTTTTTTTTTTGGGGACACACACACACACACGACTATATTATATTTTAAGTAGAAGTTGTATCACAAACTTTTGTTGCTTGTTCCTCTTGCAAATGCTATTGTGCTTACAGCAGTTCAGCATATACTTCTTTTTCTTACAGATGATATGAAGATGGAAAGCTGAGGGGAGAGTGACTATACACTTCTTAACACAACTGTTTTTTTGAAAGTGTGCGTTAAGTCTCCATCAGTGATATTACTCTGATACAGTATCATTTCAGATAACTTGAAGTGAATGAATTATTATCATTGAAAACTGTTCAGTGAGCTTATTCTTAAGTGATAATTGTTACATCTTTATTATATATTGTTGCAGTTTAATTTCAAAATATTGCATTTCATTAAATTTCTCAAAAGTGTTAAATAAATGTGCATACACATTTGTTTAGCATGCATGTCTTATTTTATATTTTTCATGAACAAAGACATATAAAGTTCAGTTTCTACAGATGGGATTTCGTTAGGATGTGAAATATAGATGGTAATTTTATTTTTCTTCCTTTACACACAGTCTACTTTTTTTCATGAAGTTGTGCAAAGCCTGGCCTCCGTTATCCTATGTGTAGTTTGCTGGAGCTTAGAACCTCTGGCTGCTGAGCCCTGACTCAGTGAAGAGTGCAGATATGTACCCAGTTTTCTGTCTTGGGGCTTTCTGCTGGGTTGCTGATTTGATTTAGGGTAAAGGGTTGCACAAGTCCTCTGCTGGATCACAGCATCAACACCTCTCTGCTCAGCTGTGTCCAGTTCTTCATCCTGCAGAGTGTAACCATGTAGCAATCAGTCTTACTCTCTAGGAAATAAAACTGAGCTATGATGAATCACCATCCCTTATGAAAGTCTGGTGTGGATAAAGGTGAAGGAGTTCAGAAGATGGCTCTGACAGTTACTGGATTGTGAAAACTTACAATAATGGCTGGCTGGAGAGAGGGTAATATAGATGGTTTGTGTTTGAGGTAAGAATATGAATGCACTGCAAGTTTTTGCTTGTCTTTAGCTACTGTTTCTCCTGATTTTTCTACTTATTTACTGAGCTGATGGTTAGGTCTTTATTTCATGCATTGTAGTGTCAGAGTAAGAAGACAAAAAAAAAAAAAGGATCTCTTTTAAGTTGGTCGGTTGGTTGGGGTTTTTTGAGTTGGAAGAGATATTCTAGGAAAGATAACTGAATAGATTTTCCCATTGACAAGCTCTCATTTGACACAAACTAAAAAGACAAATTCTTTCTCTGATATTATACTAGCCATTTACCATTCAATGAGAAAAGATATATGGATAGAACATTAATGATATAATGGCTGCCTACTTTCTTTGAATCAAGAAACTTCAATGAAGCATTACATTTGTTACAAGCAACTGTTATATACTGGTTTATTTTCTAATATTTTAACTTGTTCTGCAACAGCAATAACACACCCCTGGATACTGGGTGTTCTGAATAGTCCTGTTGCTCTGCACAGGATTGCTGTAAGCATATTTCATGGAGCTTTGCAAATCTCACCTAGTTGTATTTCTTATCTTTCTTAAACATTTTAAGCCTGTGTCATAATCTCTTTACTATAAATATAATCAAAGCAATACCAACAGGTTTTTCAAGACTATTTTCTGTGCCTGTGATATTTCTGGAGGATTGTCCACTGCCTCCACTGTGAACTTCCCACAGTCCAATAACTTCCATATGGAATTTGTGTTTTACAGAGTCCTTCTCAAAAAGTGTTCAAGTGCTTGGGTAGTTTTGGAAAAAAAAAAAACTATGTTCTGTTTCAAGATTATATGTAAAATATCTACAACATATATGAAGAGAAATGCTAATTCTTACTTTCCTGATGTATTTTGCTTTCTTAAATATCTCACTGTTATGAGAAAGATTTTTCTAGCACTGTTCACTGACTAAGCCTTATAACATTCCCCAAGCCATGAATACAACCCTTTATTCACATCTGGCATTTCAGGGATAAGCAGTAAGTTTGAATCATTATTGACTTAAATGGTATATTCCAACAGCAACTCTTGTTACTTCACTTCAGGTCTTGGAAAGTGCTGAGCATCCTGCACTGCAAACTGCAGGGGCCTAGACCTCACAAAATGTTATTCCAAAGGCACAGAGGGTCTCAGAGACTGTCAAAAACTAGTAGTCTAATATTTATCTGTGCTTGTTTTCTACTCCTTTATATAAAATAACAGGGTCTGTGAGAAGATTTTATTTCTTGCTTGATGTTGCAGGTAAAATAAAAGTTCAAACCCTTCTTTTAATTATCAGTTTTAAACAAAAGTGTAGGAGATAGATAAAAATATATGGTAAAACATGGTTATTGTTGTGAGGTATAAAATAACAGAGATATTATATAAAATATAATGACAAGGTCATTTGCTGAAGCATCAGCAATGTCAGGGTAAAATAGAAGTTGAGCTGAGGAGGTTTCATGGATTTTAGTTTGTTTTTTCAGTGTCTCACTGTTGTGACCTGCAATAACCCCTCCATCGGCTCGCCACTTGAATTCCAGCTGCACTGGAATGCGGCAGCTTCTCCTCGGGGAATAATGCAGCAGTGATTATTAAGATATTTAAACGAATTTTCATTTGCAGCCTAACTCAAGATTTGGAAACAGGTTTCCCAAAATATATAACTTTATTCAGTGTAAGTTTTATTTGGCGAAAGATTCTGATCACTAGCTTCTTTACAGTCTTCCCTAGCTCCGTTCATCCCAAAACACAGCAGAGGACTGATTTTTGAAGTTTTCCTGAGGATAACTTGAGGAGTAAGAAATTTAATGTGTGTTTGTAGATTTATGCTGTTTATGCTCATTATCTTAACTTCCCTATCTTCCTTATCTTGTTATTTTTCAGCACAAGATAGGTAATTTTGCTCCAAAAATTTAATAATGATAAAAGCAGCATAACCATGAAGAGGATATTTTGGTGTGCTTGCATCTATTTGCTGAGCAATGTATGACCAAGCCATTCTGCCACTGTCACTGAGACTCCCCAGTAATACACATATAGTGCTGGTGTTCATGGTGGATGGTGCTCAGCTGTGATACTGATTTACTTTAGTGGGCATGTATTGATGCTGCATGATTTGCTCTTTAAAATTACAAACTCTATAATGTTTTCCTTTGAAAGTAGAAAATAAGGGTTATTCAATCATTTTCATGAACCTCATGTCTGTATATATATATATAAAAGTATATATAAATTATATGTATTAATTTAATATGTATCACATAAAATAGGTACTATAAAAACATAGATTTGAGTCAAATGATTAAAAGTGTTGATTTCAGTTTACTGTAATGGTACAAGGATTTCAGTCCAGCTTTATAGTTATTATGCAGATATAGAGCAGTTAAGGGTCTTTTTCATTTCAAGGGAGTGATAGACTAAATATCCTGATGATACAAAAAAAAAAAAAAAAGTTCATTAACTATAGTCAACAATGATAAAAGGAGAGAAGTTATCCTTGTATGTCCAGAATTAAAGTTTAAATTGAAGTCATTCTATCAAGGGGTGAAAAACTTCCAGCTTCATCCTAAAAAAATGAAAAAGAGGAGGGTAAAATGCCCCACAGAAATTTTAAGCCAAATGCTTTTTCCAAGCCAGATGATGGCTGGTATCCACTCTGTGGGGCTGAAGTGCTGTAGTGCATGCTTTCCCTCACTTCCCAAGCAGAACTCCTGCAGAGTCAGTGGACATGCTGAGCCGAGAGTGAAAACAGGCTGTGCAGAAATTATCTGCTGCATAGATCAGAGGGGAAAGGGCTGCTTAAGCATGTCATCAGAGTAGCAAAGACTAGTCTAGAAGTGCGAAAAAGAATGCCAGTAATTCATGTGCTAGAAAGGGTGCAATTTTACCTCCAAATCAGGGAGTGTAGGTGAGAGACTATAATTTGCCACTACAGTTCTGTAATTTCAGTATTGATAAAAATTTTAAAATTTTATTAAAGATCCCTATTTTCTAGATAAAATATCAGAAAATAATATGAGTGCAGTTCTTCCTTTTGTTATGCCTCTTAGAAAGGCCTTAGCCTAGGTCTTTCTCTCTTGCTTTTCAGGTGCAGTGGACACTGTAAATGCTTTCAAGAGTGATCCCACCAGCCAAAAAGGAGCCTCATGTCTGGGTGTCTCACAGTTTGAAGGGTAGACAAAGAAGATAAGGTGGTTTGGCAGTTACTTGGAAAGTTGTTAAATTAGGAAGGTTTCTGAAATCAAGGAAAAATAATAACTGATTTTTTCTTTTTTTTTAAATAATTTTCAACAGATGTATTTATTGAGAAATAATTGCTCTTTTATATGTAGTGAGATTTAAAGGTCATAAAACTGTTTCCTTTTTAAATAGAATAGAGGCACTTGAATGCTACTAATGCTATAACCTACAGTTATCCAATTATACGTTTCATTGGGAGATTGGCTGGAATCCAGGTGCAGTAGTTAGAATAAAAGGCTCCCTGTCATTTAAGGCTACGTGAAATAGTTCACTGCTTGCAGTTACATCTGTGGTATCCTACCTACTATGCTTTACAACCCCTCAGAAAACTAGAATACTCACAAGTGTGTATTAATCTTAGAGTGCTGAAGTGCGTGAATAGTTTTGATTTATAGGCAGTTATTTTGTATTTGAAACTTGCCCCCCACCCCCCAACCACACTTAAAATTTGCTTTCTTCTTGTGGAAACACTGTTCTGTGCCAATGTTTTCCTATTGTTTCTTTAGTTTATTTGGTATGCATACTTTTGGTGGGAAGGGTTTTTCCAGAGGCATTCTACCCTAATTTTGCAATAACACTGAAATGGTCTCTCTGTACACATTTTGTGAGTGGAGTCATCAAGGGAGACTGGCGCAGTATCTAAGCAGCACCCAGTTTAGCTCTTGTATGCATTGTCTAGGCTAGCAGTGGAAAGCAGTTGAAAGATTAAAGACAAAGAAACATGGCTGGGCTTTCTGGGGTTAGTCTAAATTTGAAAATCCAAGTTTCTCTGTGATACTTGTCTATGGATTTCCTCTGGAAGATTTTAACTTGAATGCTTTTTCTTGCCAAAGACTTTTCTGTAATGAGTTCTCTTCCTACTGTTAGAACTCTGTTTAAATATTTGTACAACTTTGGGCACCTGTTCTTTTTCTCTTGGAAAAGATGAGGAGTAAGATCTAGAACTTCCCTTGTGGATACATGGGAGATGTTCTCTTCTATTATCTTGGCAATGCTTTCCAAAATGAATTTACGTTGAAAAATCAGTCAATTAGCATACTATGGGCTTCAGTACAAAATCATGACAAGATCAGTAAAAAGTGCGCAGTTGTCATTAAGATGCAGATCTCGCTAGTTATTTCACCCTTTATCTCCATATTTGTTGAAATTGAAATCTACAGGTTATTGAAATCTTCAGGTTAAACTACTACATCCCCTGAACATAGCTTTGATACAGGTGACTACTTGAAAGCTTCAGCTGCTGTAGTTGCATGGACTCTGAGAAGAGAGTGTACTATAGTAAGAAAACATTGCACTCTGTACAATAGCGTGAAGGTCAAAGATTATTTATGCAAAAAAAGCTGGACAAGCATCCAATAACTCTAGAAGCAGCATGTATTAGTTGGTATACTTATGTGTCCCACTGGTGAATCTGAAGGGAACTGAGAACAGCATATTTCCCACAGGCTTCATCTATGGATTTTTTTTGCCTGGTGAAGTGTGGATATTGTAGAATCATAGAATGGTTAGGGCTAGAAAGGACCTTAAGATCATCTAGTTCCAGCCTCCCCAGCCATGAGCAGGGATACCTCACACTAGACCATGCTGCCCAAGGCTCTGTCCAACCCAGCCTTGAACACTGCCAGCGATGGAGCATTCACAACTTCTTTGAGCAACCAGTTCCAGTGCCTCACCACCCTCATAGTAAAGAACTTATTCCTTATATCTAACTTAAACTTCCCCTGTTTAAGTTTAAACCCATTACACCTTGTCCTATCCCTTGCAGACCCTCATGACAAGTCCCTCTCCAGTATCCTTGCTCTTCCTGTTTGGTTTTTGACAGTTGTTTCTTTGGGCAAGTACAGGCCTAACTTATCTTGACTATAGCTCTTTCTTGTGTCTTACTGTATATGCACTTCTCAAGATACAAGTGGGTGGACTTAACCTATGGCTTAACACAAGCCACGTGCTTGCCTTTTTTATTCTAAGGCTTGTATCACCCCAATTCACTTATTACACTAATATTAGCTACTTAAATGCATGCAATAAATTACTGTGAAAGTAAGTTTGCCTTGGGCTCAGGCAAGGTTGTTGGAATGGGCTGCCTAGTTGATCTTCTCCCACATCAGCAGCTCTAAACTTTGGGTTAGAACTACATATATCTATACATAGATACGTCTGTTCATATGACTGACTGGCTTTCTAAATCCAGAGTAACACATTTTTCCTGCAAGCACAGTAAAGAGACTTCTCCAAGTGGGAAATTTCTTTGTATTTCTCAGTCTTGCTGCTCCTGGGAAGCAAGAAGAGAGTTTGAAACCAGAACTGCAGGAAGCAAAAGGTCAAGATTTTTGTCTTTTTTCTCTTTATTCCTAACAGAATAAAATCAAATATTTGGGGCTATTCTCAAACATTTAGTGACAGAAAAATAGGGAAAATGTCATAGAGCAGAGCTCTTCAATGCCAGGGAAGGTAGATGTAAAGATTTTTTTGTATACCTGCAGGATCCCCTAAATACACTTATGTGGGTATGTAGCAGTCCTGATATACCACCTGGCTTTGGTAAGAGGCTTATGGGACAAATTGCTGCTGCAAGTAAAAACTGAGCATCTACTGTTAACTGCTCTTAGATTTAGCAAGTTCCAGCAGTTGCCACAGTGCTACACCATCACACTAGCAATTTCAATCTAGAAGATATGTTATCAGCTATTCATGTGCCCTGAAGATAGCCATCATACTGCCTCTTTTCCCATGAAAAGGAAATGGTATATGCCTGGCTGGGGATGATTGAAATCCCTCAAAGAGTATTTTGACTTGTGACTGCATCGTGGGCAGCATTGCTGTGTCTGCAGTTACAGAAGTCCTCAAGGAAGCCTTCAGAATCCAGTCTGCCGGCTGTCCATGACCCCTAATGGCAGAAAAGTCTTCAGGTCAGAGCTGGGGTGAAAGCTGAGATGCATCTCCTCATCATAGTTTTAATATAAAGAGGGTAGAGATGGCATGCTTTGAAGCCAAATTTGACAAATAACATACCTCTGGCGAATCACTGATACTACAAAGCATGAATAAAACTATGGCTCAAAGGTGTAAATATAAATGTCCTTGTTGGTTTATTGTTCTTTGGATGTAAGAAGCTTTATTGTACAACTTACTTACACAACTTTAAAATGGAAAATGGTTAAAAATGTTTACAAAAAAGCAAGGTCTTAGAAAATTATGCTAGCAAAAACATCTGGAGGAGGGAAGCAAAAAAAAATCTTCAGTGTGCAAACATTTTATAAAAATAGAAATACTAACTCTACAGGTCGCATTTCATGATAAATTATTTAAATAGCCTATCTACACAATGATGTGATTAACTATTATGATGGCAATGAGAAAAATAATTTATAAAAATACAAGTAATGGTATACAAGATGACAGGAAAAAATACAACATTAGAAATTGTATCAGACTTTTTTTCTTTTTCCAATGCCATTTCCTTACTGGGAATACATTTTATGCAAAGAAATTTTGACTATGTACAGCATTAACGTTTTAGTACTACAGTAGCTTTAAAGTTTGTTAGACATTTGAACTCTGCTTTATCCAAAGGTTTTTCTCAGTCACACAACAATGAGGTAATATTTGTACGTAAAACTTTCACTGTATTCATCTATTTTCCTGTTTTTGAAAAGACAAGGAAATAGGTATAAAGATGCTGCCCCTTCTGTTGGGGAAGAGTCTTCTGCTAAGGAAAAATCAAGCCCTCTCAATCTTCTGCAAGGAGCTCCTGTAATTCTGTCTAGTCTGCAAAGAATTCCTTCTTTTGTTGCCACACATGACTAGTTACAAGAATGAATGTGCAGTGGCAGAAACAGCTGGTTTGAATGGTTGCAGCTTGTGATCATTGTGCCTCTCTGCAACCTCCTCAGGACGGGTATTCTGGTTTTGTATCAGGCCCAGTGGTAAAGCAATGCAGCCATTTCCCAGCACTAAATAACTGCTAAGATTGTAAATGTCAATCCCTTATCTCTAGGCTAGGGACAAGACAAGAACTGCCATCATCCCATCAGTTTTAGCACTGCACAACAGTTGCCTGCCAGGCTACCAACCGCCTTGCATAAAGAAAGGAAAAGCCAGCACTGAGCTCAGACTGAGAAAAACAAACATCCCATCCCCCACCCCATCACTTCTCCCTGTGCCTCAAAGCCTTTATAGGAAAACTGGTCTTTGTAACAAATACATCAGCACTGTCTGCTCCAGACAAGATGATTTTTTTTCTCATCTAAACCCTCTCCAGTTTCCATATAGAACAGAGTTAATAAATAATCTGTATTTACAATCCAACAGTCGTGAAGACTTGTAACAATGATTAGGTGGATAGTCTTGACGCATTTCTTGTTGCTTTAATCACTAATCCCTCAGTCATTATAACATCAAAGATAGGTAAAAATAAATATTTTACAATTTCAGTATTTAACTATAGGACCCTTCCCCTCCCCTCCAAAGTGAGGGATTTAAAGCATCTAATGGCATGTAGAAAAGGAATGTTTTCATTACTATTAAACTTGTGCCTTTTTAACCATAAAAAGTGAAGCACCTGCTGGTTGCCTGAAGGACAGCAAAGTGCTAGCTGAGATGGTGGTGCTTTTTGGCACCGTGTATGAAAGAAACTATTTTAAGGGTAAGAAAGATCTGCATCTAAATCAGGAAAAAAAAAAAAGCCAGAATCTAATTCTATATCCCAGTTCTCCCAAAGCCGATGTGATCCAGTGTGCTAGTTTTTATCCTCTTTCCTCCCCTCCCACCACAGGAATCAGTTTTAGGATATCTGCTTTGTCCTGTGTAATAGAGCAGTGATCTAGCTCACCACAAATTGAGCAAAAGGCTGTTTCCATCTGAAAGATACAACATATAAAACTATAATAATTCCTCCAAGTTAAATGGATGTAAACCAAAGCAGTGCAGCCCTCATAACCAAAATTCCTCTCCCCCATAAAGAATAAAAAGACTTGGAGTTCTCCCTCCCACCCAAAATCCCTTTTCCCCACACAATGAAAGGTCTTCAGTTTAAGTAGTCCACAGCACATCCAAAGATGTTCGTTTTACAAAATGCTACTCCATGGGACCTCTAGTTAGAGAGGCAGTGACACTGCGCTGTGAAAAACAGCAAACAAATGTCTTTCCTACTGAAAGTGTGCTTGTTCAGTGAAGACAATTCTCATTTGCAAGCCACATTTGTTTCCTTCCACTTCAGCAGAGGTCAGATACCAAGTATGTTCTCACTTTCATACTCTCAAAAGCATTCTCTTGAGGCAGGTCATGTGTTTTGAGTCCGCATTTACATAGAAAGAAGAAAGGAAGGAATAATATAATGGTCCCAGGATTCATAAGGCTAAACATTTCAGAAGGTGCAATACCAGCATTTTTAAATAGTCTCTGGATCCAATAACTTTGTGATTATGGATCTGTGAAAAAAAGAAAAAATTAAGATGTTTAAATATTTCTGTGTATTATGCATTATTATGTCCAAGACATTTATCCCTACAGACTTTATAAAGAGTGTATTGGTAAAGACAACTGAAAGTGCTTATGTACTTTCTCACAATAGATTTCGGAATCTATGTTATGGCTACACGGTTACATAGACTAAAGTCATAATTTAAGAAGACTAGGGCACCTGGAAGTAGTCATATACCTCCACTATATTGCATTCCTGCAGTTCAAGGACAAGCTTCTACTTTGCTTACTTTTAGGTAAATCAGTGTTTTGCATGTCAGACACTATCCTCTTGCTTTCTAAAGTTGGTATTCTGCATTTTCACTTTGGACCATCAGCTGTGCTGATTCATTTTAGCGTCAATTTAAAGGCTATTCAAGATATATTTTATATCTGGAGCTCAACATGGATTTCCGATACATCGAAATAACAATAGAAATATGTTTAGATTTTTTTACATTTAAATTTATAACTGTGAAGAGTTTCAGGAAGGTGTCCTATTTCTGCCTGAAGAACTTGAGATTGACCCATAAACGATCATAGGTGAAACTTCCCTCTTAGCTCTTATTTTTTGATCTATTTTATTTTTATTGAACCATTCATATAAGCCTCTTAAATGCAATGCCTTTCTTACCTCTGCATTCATATTTAAGATCTGAGAAGAACACCATTTCTTGGGAAAAGACAAATAATCCTAGTCGACCACCAGCGTAGGTTTTATCATAAATTGGTCCTGAGTCCGCCATGATTTTCTTCCCTTCATACATTACAACCCTACAAAGAGATAATAGGTCAGCTATCTCTGACAAGCTTCGGTTAGGTTCATCTTCACAGGCGTCTACTTTGCTTGCGATAATGACTTCAGATAAAAGGATGATGCTCACCTGATATAACCAGTCTTTGGTCTATGGCTAAGACGCCATCTGTATGCAGTGAAGTCTTTCCAGCCTATGTGACGAGGGTCATGCCACAAAGTTCTCACCTACAAAAGAATATTTCTTTATTGACCAGAGGCCTGAGATAACATAGGCATTCTTTTGAAATTAACTGCATTGGAATTTACTTTTAAACATGCAAATAGGAAACTACTCCACAATTCCAGAGACACTAATCCACTGTGCTGAAATGATTGTCTGCAGCATGCAGTCTTGTTAATTTTATACAGTATTTTGCAACATTTGGGATACATAGTTATTAGTCTTCACCAAGACCACCATGCTGTTCTGATCTGCCTACCCTGTTAGAACAGCCTGCCTTACAGTGCAGAAGAGTAGGTTATTGAAATGCGACTCTTACCTGGCCAGGAGTGTTTCCTGTGTGCCACAGAGCATTACGAAGGTGCTCTCCTGGACCAGTGGTGGAATTCACAACTTTGATGGAGAGGCCTGAGTAGCCTTGAGCTTTGGTTGGTGTGGAGTCCCAGTAAGACTGGGTGATCTGCTTCCACATGACAACATAGAAACGACTGCTAGACTGGTAGCCAAATACAAAGCCAGCATAATCATCATCCCTTTCTGTATTGATGAAGAAGGTGCCACTGAAGTCCACAGCATTGAATTCATCAAAACCTATGAAGCATTAAAGGAGAATTTTTTTTAGGTGCCAGTCATCTGTGATTGTTAAACAATTCCTTAATATCCCAGGTTCTCTTCCTCTCCCCACCCACAACCCAAAACCAAAGTAAGGTCTTTGTGTAACATGAGTTAAAGTTTTCCGCTTACCAACTGCAAGGCCAGGGTCACAGTTGACTGTCTGAACCAATTCTTTACCCTGGTGACGAACAACCCAGTTTGGATCATTTTGGGATGTTCCTTTGGGATCCAGGGGAATCATCTGAAATTTTCGGAAATCAGTTTCACTAATATCCACATTTTCCGGGCAGATATCATCAATGTCTGGCACACTATCTTGATCAAAGTCATCTTTGCAAGCATCTCCACGTCCATCACCTGCGGGACATAAGTAATTTACCATTATACCGCTATTGTTGCTCACTTCCAAATCATACAACTTGGAGTTGTAATCTTAATTGCGGATCTCTGACTCTCCAGGTACTACTGGCAGACATGGTACAGAAGCCACAACAACTGCTGTATAAATGCCCTTTCACTCCAGCCTGATAGTGCTTTAGGAGTAAGTTGGATATGTAGTAATTTTTACATTTTTCCTTACTCCTGAGGAGTACTATAACAATACAGACACTCTATTTTTCTGTTACTTGGAATTTCTGTCCAACCCTAAATAGCGTAGAAACAAACAGAAGAACAAACAAAACAAAACCAAACAAAAAAAAAAACAAAGCCACAAAAACCACACACAAACAAAAAAACCTCAAAAGCCAACCAGCCAAAAACTTACTCATGAAAACTATTGGAAGATACTTTTAAAGTGTTACTATGATGTCGGCCATCTTACCATCAGAGTCAGATTGATCTGGGTTGGCGACCAATCTGCAGTTATCTTTGTCATCAGGGATACCATCATTGTCATCATCATGGTCACAGGCATCACCTTTTCCATCCTTGTCATGGTCTGCTTGGTTGGCATTGGGCACATAGGGACAGTTATCAAGATTATTTTGATGGCCATCTTCATCTATGTCTTGGTTGTTGTCACACTGATCACCTATGCGGTCAGAATCAGCATCTTCCTGAGAAAGGAAAAAGATAAAGAAACACTCAAAAAATCCACTTTAAAAAGGCTGAAATAGGAATCTTAACAGCTAGAATTAATGGAGATTTCTGCTTCCTTTAGTAACAACTAAGATGGATGCAGTGAGGTATTATGATTAATACATGCCTACTTTAAGCTTCTTGTGCTAACTGCTTTCAGGCTGCTTTGGCATTGTCCTGCTTTTGAGTCCACAGCAGCAGAAAGCAGCATAGTCATCTGATTCTCTTCTCTCTTCTGCCACATGAGTATCACTAGTCTACCATACCGGACAGTGGTTACTTCACCTCCTACCATCTCTGGCAACTCCCTGGTTCCAAGGACCAGATAGGGTCAGATTACTCTGTACCTAGCCAGTAAAGACAGTAAAATGTAGTCCACCGTGTTTTTGTTTTACAGCCTCCACACCATATCATAAAAGCTTATAATGCTCTTCATCCCACATGACTCAGCAGTCAAGACAATTATTCCCCTAGTGATCAAGGACTGCATGAACTGCTGTGTGTGCTGGTCATATATTTTAGCCAGTCATTTCTTATTTCAGAAGTTGACTAAGCAAAAAAACCCCACCCAAATCCATTACCCCTGAGGCTGCCTCAAGGTTTAGTCTAGATGTTTTGTCAACAATGGTGAGTTACCTTGGCACTAGTGTAGACAGGAGGTATACCACACAGCTTGAAAAGCTCCTAATTCTACTGTTTGAAATCCACTATTTCTGATTAGAACTTGATTAGAAAAGTGTTCAAAAAAAAGCCAAGCAAACCAACAAACCAACCCCATTGGAGTCATATTAAGATTTCAAAATGTCAGGAGAAACTTTTTCTGAAAGGATCTTCAGGCATTTTCTACCCTTTGGAAGGGAAGTAGTAAAGCAAGCAAGAAAAAGACTATGAAATTCTATATTATATATTTAAATATTTCAAGTAACTCTGCTTTTAGGCTACACTTTCCTCTGATTTGCAATACCTTTTCTAGCCCTACAAACACTCCATATATGTCCCAGAAGCTATTAAACTACAGCATTGTAAATGACAGAATGGCACAGGCTTTATCTACTGCTTCAGACATTTTTGAACCAGTGAATTGTGTGAGGCTGCATCCCCCTAGAGTTTTATGAAGAGGAATTTTAATTCACAATATGCTTTTTCCTTAGAGAAGAGCACATGTGCTGCCTTTAACTTGCATTTCAAAAGATACAACTTTCCTACCAGCAGCCTTTTCAAACTTAGCAACAGAGATTAAAGAGCAACTTTGTGTCCACGTGAAAACAGCTCCTTAGGTTATGAAGCAGGTAGTTCCTACCTCCCCATTTTTCATACAGTGCTCCCAGGAATTTCATATCCTCACTATGAGAATCACCACAACTGACAGGCCTAACAGAGATTTAGGAGACAAGCACCTGCAAAAGTCTCACAGATCTTCACTAGAGCTACTTTTCAGGAAATACCTAGCAACTGTTCGAATGGTGAAGGCATGTTGTTTGATAAAGGCACCATTTGGCAAATTAATAAGCATTGTTTGGATCATGCCCAATTTAAGTTGCCACTTGTTCATATATTTTCTACAATACACAACATACTTTTTAATATGACCAGCCTTCTGTTTATTAATGTAAATTCCCGTACCTGGTCAGGATTGTGTTCCAGGGGACAGTTATCACACTGATCTCCGACACCATCCAAGTCTGTATCCCTCTGATCTACATTGTAGACATACTGGCAGTTGTCCATTTCATTAAGGACTCCTGTAAAATGAAGAAGAGCTCATGAATAAAAGTCAGATGGCTCCATGCTGCAAAGGACTGCATGAAACAGTCATGCTCTTCATTTTTTTTTGAAAGCATTGTGAGCAGCATTTGAAAGCTTTGAAACTTCACTCATCACTAGCTCTGCCACACAGTTCTGTCACTACTGTCTGTGAGAGCAGAGCCATAATTCAATTGTGCCAAAGTGTGTATATTTCAAAGTCAATTTCCATTAACCGTAACTGTTATTTCAGTAATCTTATGTCCTGAAACCACCAGGAGAAACTTCATGTGTTCAAGGATGAAACATGAAAATTAGTACATTTTATCAATCTGTGATTAGAAAATCATCTAAAGTAGTGATTTAGAGACCACCTACCATCTCCATCAATATCCACTGCACACGCATCTCCTTCTCCATTGTTGTCAGTGTCGGTTTGATCAGGGTTGTGATTGTAGGGGCAGTTATCACAGCGGTCACCAACATCATCCCTGTCATAGTCATACTGCTGTGGGTTGTAGATGAATGGACAGTTGTCCTGCAAAAGCAAGAAAAAACATCAGCCTTTAAAAGAGAAATTAAAGCTTTAACCAGATTCGGCTTATGCTTCTACCACTATGTGAAAGGAGAAATGAAAGGCAGGGAAACAGTTACATCTGGAATGCTTCTATCTCAAAACACACCATTACTTCCCTGAGCATAGAAATGGCTGAGTTGGAACAAACAAAAAAACCCAATAAAATAATAGAAACCACACACACAAAAAACACCAAAAAAAAAAAAAAAGAAAAAACCCAAACCACAAAACCACACTATATAAAAAAGATGTATATTCACTTTCAAAGTTCAACCAGCTGCAGAAAGTTTGTTTGCATAGTTACACATATCAACAGTCAGTGCCAACAATTTCCTACAGTCCTCTCAAGAATAAGGTTAGAATCTAGACCCCAGCTTATAAGGGAGGGGAATAAGAAAGCTACATTCTCAAGGCTCATTTTTTGTATTGTCTTACCCGGTCATCAGGGATGCCATCGTCATCATCGTCATTGTCACAGGCATCACCAATCCCATCCTTATCATAGTCTTCCTGCCCAGAGTTGGGCAGATTAGGGCAGTTATCCTAGAAGGAGGAAGAATGCAGATGAGGTTACTCCTGGCATGATTACAGCAGTGATTTTAGCAGGTAATATCTAATTATTAGAGGCAAAGTTGTGATGCCTCTGTCAAGTAACTGTTATCTTACTGTAACTGTCTCAGACTTATTCTCACAGTAATGACTAGCTAAAATTTAGAGGGCCATAGTTCAAACCATCTTTAAAACAAAGACTTGGCTGCTTTTCAGAATCTTACCTTAATTTCTTCATCTGAAGGTATCTGTCAGAGCACAGTTGATATAGGTATAGGCTAAGCTAAAGTCTTTCTAGAACATTTATAACAAATATTTATAGCTTTCTCAGGCTTCATTTGTTCCCCATATTGCAAGGACATCTAAAGCAACAGCAAGAATCTCCTAGCAGTATACTTGACAGAGAGGATAGCTTTATAGCTCGAATTAGACAGAGACTTGCTTTACACATCAAACCTAACATATTTCTACATTTATTAGACAGATAAGCTGTTATAACAGTAAATGGGAAAACAGGATAAACTTACTTTTTTACAGTGGTAAGTGGCATTGGCAACACAAACAAGGTTCTCATTTGGCCATCCATCCAAGTCAGTGTCTTCTCCACAGATTATACCATTGCCAGCGTAGCCTGGTTTACATTCACAGCGATACATGGGGTCACTGAAGTGGCCAAGGTAATTGCATTTGGCATTCTTGTTGCAGTCATGTGTTCCATCTGTACATGGATTACGTGGCTTGCAGACCTAGAAGACCAAGCAGAAATTAAATCCACTGGAAACATATTTTTATCCCTAATTTTTCCCAGATATTCAAATAAAACATGGTCAGTACATGCTTCTTTTGATCAGAGATCCTTCAATCAGGAAGGAAAAGGCCTCATATATTACATTCTTCTACTCCCCAAATCCAGTAGCAGTCTTGGCACTAATCATTATTATTCTTGTTCAAACCCTATTCATTTTAAATGGAACCAAGCACTACAAAAATTTCTAAGCCACTTAAAACGCATTTTGAACTCAAACTGCTTAATGCTTCTCCTGTTCTGAATCACAGAGGATGGTATTTTACTAAATGTGCCAAGTCCTTCTTCCCTAAAATGCACAGGTGCTTTCTGTGGTTCAGAACCTTTGTGAGGTTTCATAACCCAGAATAACTCTGAAGTTGACAATACCTGTTTGTTAGCCATGGCATCCTCAACACTGCGACCAAATGGCTGTGTTCCAGTGAAACGTGGCGGACAAGGAAGACAGTTGTAACCAGGTTCAGTATTCTCACACCTGTGCACTCCATTAAAGACAAAGCAGGCATCAGGAACCTCTTTGCACTGAAATACAAGTTTGAGATAGAAGAAAACAATGGTTAGCATATCTATGATTCTATGATTATAAACCACTGTGATTTTATTCTCCCTTCCCATCTTCTTTCACGCCCTCTCAAGGGGAAACCTCTAGTCTTCTTACCTCATCAATATCTTGGCAGTGAATACCATCACCATGGTAACCAGGAGGACAGGCACCACACTTCCATGAACCATCAGGGGAGCTGGTACATGTAGTCCCCGCAAAGCAGGGATTAGACAAACACCCATCTGAGAAACAAATAAGAAGTTGTTAAGATGAGGGACATCTGCCATGCTGCTACAGTGCTGTTTTTGGCTCATATGCCAGTTTAGAATTCTAGCACTTGTGTTTTAGACTTATGTCAAAGTCAGTATTTCCAAGACTGTACACAACCTTCAGATGTTTATGGGAAAATGAATACTCACCGATTGGACAGTCCTGTTTGTTGCAGACCTGAGTCCCTCTAGCTTCACCAATGCAAGTCTTCCCACCATACTGAGGCTCAGGATTATTGCAGAGACGGCTACGTTTTTGAAGTCCTCCTCCACATGTCACTGTGCAAGTATCCCATGGAGACCATGGTCCCCAGTTGCCGTTAACTAAAGGAAGATAAAAGTTAAAAGTCATGTATAGCTTTAAATTCAGTGGTGCAAGTAGTTTCTTCCTGACTAAGGACTATTACTTTTGTCATGAGAGCACTTCAGGCATTGTTCAGACATAAGTGACAGAATTAATGGACTCTACTGAAAAGCTGTAGAAGACAGTTTCATGTAAACAGATCAGTTTCACCTGAAACTAACCCATGAGGTTTTACCTAGCCCACCCCAAGTTTAAAAGGAGAATATTACTTGAGCTAGACTATATAGCAACGACTCAGGAAGTTCACCATTTAAGCTACCAAAAGTTACCACATGGATGCACTTACTTGGGCAAGGATCTTTCTGGCAGGGTTTGTTTTCTCGTGCCTCACCCTCACAAGGTTTGCCATTCAGCTGTGGTACTGGTGAGTTGCAGAGACGAATTCTAGTGATGATTCCCGTGCCACAAGTGACAGAACATGATGACCATGGTGACCAGTGACTCCAGCCACCATCCTGTTTAACTGCAAGAGAGAGATGTTTGCTATTAATAGAGTTTCTGAAGAATACACTTCAGATGCACACCACCTTGGACATAGCCAGTACCAGAACTGTACCACACTCCATAGGTACTGGATAGCCTCAGCACTGTTGCTGATTAAGTTGTTTTGTCACTAGAGGAACTGTATATCTAAACTGCTTCGCATTTTGCCCTGGGAACAATGCCCAAACATGCCTATTTACTGCATTTGGTATCTGGTCCCCTTTACCTGATTAATTTAGATCCTTAATGCTAGAAGCCATTGCTCCTTCCTAGTGACACAGCTTACATGGTAATCTTTGCTGTTAACATTAAGCCAATAAAAGCAACCTGCATTTTATTACCAGTGCGAGTAGATCAAGTACTTACATCTCTTATCGCACTCCTGAAGGTGGCAGGTCCGAGTCTGTACAGAAGACCCTTCACAGCGGTTATTGAGACTGTCACAGGATCGTCCTCTCTGCTGAATCCCATTTCCACAGGTGACAGAACATGAAGTCCATTCAGACCAAGGAGACCACCCATCATCTGCATAGTCACTAGCTGCAGAGAGAGACAGTTCTGAATAAAACTACAGCTTTATATTTTTCTATAGCTTTTTCTCCCACTCCTCACAAAAGAGACACAACTGTCCTCAAAAGCCACAGGCATCTTCCCTCCTTGTAAAAGATAAAGGCCAAGAACTCAAACATTTCAGTGCTCACATGCATTACCTAAACGATTAACCTCAAAGAGGCATCAGGCTAGCCTTACTCCAGTGGTGCAAAGTTATATCCAGTTGTTGTATACTTTAGAGCAGCATGTGTCTAGCTAGATGAAGTCAACTGCAATACAAGTGTGAAGGCATTATGTACTTACGCCAGCATCGAGGGCAGCACTCCCCATCGGGCACAGTGGCATTAGAACAAGGCATGAGAGGACAGGACACTTTCCGGCATATAGTTGCCGAGTTCTAAAACAAATTGTGAGAATTGCAATAAGTGGAATATAAATGATGTCTGGAGTCTGGTTAAGCGATCAGAGACCTTTTCTGCAGCACTTCAAGACTCAATAGCACCTCTAAAGTAGAGACCCTTTTACTTAGAGCTAATACAACAGGGCAGTCCCAGGTATTTTCAGTCCAACTTGATCTCACGCCCGTTCTCACCCATTATTTGTCCACCAAGAGCAGAAGCATTTTGGTTTTCCGGAAGTTGATCAAGAGTAGCTACCAGATGCTGACTGGTGTAAAAGACTATCATGTGATACCTCAAGTATAAGGTCAGACTTCAAGGGAATGAAACAAGAATAAGAAGCCAACTTTCTTTTTAGTTAATGTGAATTTAAGCTGATTACACAGTAAAGATAAAATAAGTTTGGTGACTCTACTCAAGAGCCATGAAATCTGTAACTTATACTTAGAAGTCTTTGATATTTAAGCCAAAGAGGCAGGGTAAGAACATGCACCTCCAATCTCGGTAAGAGCTAAAGGGCAGCCTGTAGTTTTGCCCTCTAAAGGTAGCAGCTTGGTCAGGAAAATGCTCTCATGATTACTATTTTTATCTCCCCAGGCAAATGACCACATTAAGGCAATTACAGCTAACGCTGAGTAATGGGGTTGGTAGGAAAAAGGCAAATGCAGAAGTCACAGTATCATTTTCTGATTACAAGACAAAAGATGTAGAGATCTGTAGAAGCAGATGCAGAACTTGGCGAGATGCCTTGGGCTGCATACGTACAAATACTCAGCTTTAGTTTCTAAACAGCAGCAGGCTAGTTAACACACTCTTCAGTAGACTGGTACTCCACAGTAGGAGCAAGCAACGAGATTAAAGAAACTCAGAAATTGTATGTTTTGGTGTACTTTTACAACATTCTACAGTAGTGGAACACAAATCATACATATGTTGCTGGGCAATCCTGGGATTTAAATAGCCAACCTGAAATCTGCTGGTCCATATAATCTGTGACTGCTAATAGGACACAACTAGAAGCATTTGTTAGATAAAGAAGAAAACTCTTAAGTTCCAGAGTATTTACTGAGTACTAGAATGCCTTTTCCTATTAAGCCAGCAAGAGGTTCAGTAAGTACAGAATGTGGATCTAATATATTCCAGGGAGCAAAGCTAATGTGCTCTATTGATGATGACTTTTAGTTTGCTTATGGACTTATATAAAGGATACAGGCATTCCCCAAATTAAGGGACTAAAAGTGATTTAAAAGCTGTATAAGAGTGATGTTATGTGTAATTTTCTAAAATACTGCTGTTGTAACACTGCATGAAAGCTACTTTTATACCAGAGATCTGGTAGGGTGAAATAAACTGAATATTTCTTTGACTACTTCGGTATGCTCATTTCTGTGCAGGATTCGCTCTTTCTTAAAGAGTGCCATTTAGAAATATCTGTTAATGTCAACTAATGAATTTATATACAGAGGATTTATGAATGTGAGGAATCTCACCTGGCAGGTACATTCAGTGCAGCTGTCAATAGTCCACTCTTCTTTATTTTTGTGCAAGATTCCATTATGAATGCACACTCCGGGTGTGATCTGGACTACTTTGGCAATGAGTTCATTTTCTTCAGTCTTGGAGGGGGAGGGAGAGAAAACAGGAATAAAAGCAGAGAGAAGATATTTAGAAGTTAATGCAGAAAACCACCCTTTTCCACAAAAGTCAAAGTAAAGTTATTACTGTTTATCCAGGCTCTCAAAGGACAGGTTATAATTCATTCACTAATTGCCAGTTAATGAAAGGTACCATGAATTTAACCAACACTCACCACTTTGCGAACTCTGTCTTGAAGTGTTGTAACCATGGACCGAAGCCCTTGCAGTTCCACAAACATATTTGTTAGCTCATCACAGGAAAAACCACAGACTGCTTGAATGTCCTTTGTTTTATGGCCAATGTAATTAGTGCGGATAGCTGGGCTTGAACCATTGATAGGGTTGTCCAAAGTAATGATCGCACTTGTGGCTAAGAGACACAAACACACATAGAATAAATGCATTTTTTACCATGTGCATTTATCTTTCTAGGGTAATACCTGCTAAACAGCTGCCATCAGATTCACTAGACTGCCTGCAGAAATGTATTTCTTATGCAACGTGGATTTGCACATCAGCATATTTCTGAGTTCTGTTTCAACTTGCCTTTCTAATGCAATGAGGAATCTTATTTTTAATAGGTCACTGGATTTGAAAGATTGCGAACTTACAGCTGGAGCAGCCTTTGTTCCTCAAGATAGTTTCCAGGGTTGTTCCAAACACAAACCGCACATTCTGCAGCAGTCCCTGTGGACAGAGGAAGAATTACAACCACTTGCAGCAGCTGCGAGGTAAAGAAGTACGTATGACTTGCATGGAGAGAGCTTGGAGGCACTTACAGTCACATAAGTTTATTAGGAGTAATTTCATGACAGGCAGATGGCAAAGTGAAACACGTTGCTTTATTCTCCTTAATGATAACAAGCCCTGCTTCCTAACATTCTTATCCTTGACCACAAGGATCTGGCAGCTCTCCAGGCAGGAAAGAAAATCCCCAGGAATTTCTGAACCTCACATAAGAAGATTCAGAAACTGAGCAGTGAAACTACAACTACTTGTTTGGAAGCTTCAGTGCCTTCTTATTGCTGCAGAAAGTACTATCCCTGCAAATCTAATGCTTCACCCTTCAAAGTCCAATACTAAAATTTAGTAGATTTAGAGATGGTCTGTATCAGATGAGCACAAACCAGTAAGGACCCCTTCTCCCTGTCTTTGCAGCTATTTAGGATGGTTGAGTACCTAACACACCTCAGGGCAGATGTTTGAAAACACAAGGCAAAACATCAGTGAAAGCCTTACCTGGAAGTTGTCATTGATCCCCCCTTTGGCAATGCGGAGCCTGGCACTGCTGGCCAGGTCCCTAGTGAAGATGTTCTGGATGGGGATGTCCAGTTCAGCATTCTCCATTTTCTCACACCCAACATAGAGCTGAGCACGGTCCTCCTGCACAAACAGGGTGATATTCTTCCAGTGTCCTGTAGCTAGCAAGGCATCCTCTACTGACACAATCTGCTGCTTGCCATCACCAGAAAGGCTCAGGTCCAGGGTGCCTGCCTTGCCATTTGATACTAGACTGAAGACATGACCAGAGCCATCTTTTTGTTCCACGGACAGCAGTGTGCCCCTACTCTTCTTGGCTTGCCGGAGGGTGGCCAGGAGGATGAAGCCCTTCTCGGTGTGGATGGCATCTAATAAATCTTGGAACTTTGAGTCAGGGACAGGAGGAATGCGACTGGCATCTTCAATGCGGTAAGCAGGGCTGGAGGATTCTGGGCCCTTCACCAGGTGCACCCCGGGTGCCCGGCGCCCTGCTCCCTTCCGAATTAAGCCAATGAGTTCAAAGAGATCAAAGACGCTGTTGTCATCGCTCCTGGACTCTGCAGAGATCGGAACAAGATACATGAGCAAGGGACAAGAAGCAGAGTAGATGCTCAGGACTGCTTAACTGTTAGCATACATAGCGCATATGATACAGCGCCTCACATCAGAGTACAGACATAGCCCTAATGATACAGCAGTCCTACAAGGAGCTGCTGTGAGGCAGTTCATGCGAATTCTTGTACAGGAGCCAGTCGGTACAGGAGTGCCAGGTACCTGCTGACCGACACACAAACGTAGCAACTGTTCTGGCACCTCAGTAGGCTCTGGTGGAGAGGTGACAGCAGAAGCCCAGGCTGCAATGTTGCTGTGTTGGGGCTTAAAAAGGGGCTTGCCTAGCCCAGCCGGGTGACAGCAAGCACAGCAGCAGATCCTCTGCGGCACCATGACAACGATCTGCAGCCCTCTACCTTCTTCAGCCAGTTCCTACATCAGGTTCCCCCTTTCCTTTTCCAGCGCAGAGAGGTACAAGCCATGTGCTTCACTCCTGGAGTCTGCATTCCTATTTCTGAAGGCTACACAAACTCCACACTAGAGAAAGTTTCCTATCCACAACCAGCTGATGCTAACGTTAAAAGTTTTTGCTCATTGACAGCTTTGTCACTCTTCACCATCGAACACAATTTCAGCCGCTTGCAGAGGCACCAAGAAGTGTTTTCTTTCCCCCACCTCACTTCCCTTCCCTGTTTGCTCTGAGCGCCGGCACGGGTCTGATCTTACCTGCAGTACGCTTGGTCTCCGAGCCGCTGAAGAGGAGGAGGAGGAGGCAGAGCGCAGCTGTCGGCCCCATGGCACAGGGCTCCTTCTAAGCAGCCTGGGGACAGCCACAAGAAGAAGGTTACCGCGCTGCCGCCACACCGGCACCTATCGCCCGGCGCACCGGCGGCACCCGAGGCTCCCTGGAGACGGCAGGCAGCCGGGACGGGACGGATACCTTGCTGCCGGGATAGCGAGCACAGAGGGATCCGCTTCAGCACTTACCTGTGGGGAAAGCGATCCGGGCGGGCAGCGCCGACCTGCCGCACCACCGGGTACCGGCGACTGGTATCCTCGGGCAACAGCCGACTGTCCCGGAGAGGGACCGCGGACGAGGAGCGGCGAGTCGCGGCGCTGCCGGGGCACTGCAGGACGGCAGCCGCACGCCGCTTTAAAGAGTGGCTCGCATTCCTCGGCGAGCGTCGGGCCAATCAGCGGCGGCGGGGCAGGAAGCGAGGGGCGGGGGCCGGGCGGCTCCGAGCCCACAGACAACTTTCCGCAGGGCCGGGGGCGGGCGGGGTGCGCTGCCGCCGGTCTGCCCCGCTGGCTGGGAGCGGGCGGTGCAGGGCCCGGCCTTGCCGCTTGGGGGCGCCCCACGAGCTCACACCGAGCTCGTCCTCCGGTCCCCTCCAAGCGCGACGCCGCCGGCGGCCCTCGTTCCCTGAAGCGGCGGAGTCGCGCCTGGCGCCCGTTCCCCGCCGGCCCAGCCCTGCCCTCCAGCCCTGCCCTCCAACCCTAGGGACAGGCCGCTCGCTCGCACTGTCCATGGCCCCGCGCTGAGGAGCGCGGGTGTCCTGGCTTCCTCTGTCCGCCAGCCAGCCGTACCCCCGCTGCCGGAAGGCATCCCGCCGGCGGGGTCTGCCGGCGGCTCGACCGGACCGTACCGTAGAGGTGTGCCTAACGGCGCTATCCAGCTGCCTTGAGACACTGAGTGAGAGCAGTCTACACTTAATTAGCTTAATTCAGTTAATGAAAGGCTTTTCTTCCTGCCTGCTGGCCGGAGCGCGCAGCACTGTGAGACTGGGATCACGAAAGGGGAATACATTCTCTCTAGGCAGGGCAGGGTCGTGTCGGGGAAAGAGGAGAGCGGCGGCGAGGAGGAAGACAGGCGGGGGGAGAGGCGACCTTCCCACTCCTGTGGTGCTTGTTGCAGCAGGCGCGTGCCCGGGGATGACCCTCGGCTCAGGACTGCCCTTAGGGGTGAGGTGACTAAGGCTGCACTGCCGCCGAACCCAATAGCCGCTTTGTTTAATGAGCAAAGTGACTAATGCTGCTTCAGCCAAAAATTTCCCATGTAACCTGGATTTCAGGTAAGAGGAAATCTTAAGGTAAAAAGGCAATTATCTACGTCACTACATACTCTGTACGACCAAAAGTGACCGGAGTGTGTGAAGCGGCTTGGAAGCAATGGAGTTCCAAAAATGGTTAATTCCTCTGCATTCCCCAGCCTCTGCACGCCTGGCACGTGCTCATGTGGAAGGCCGAATGTCAGTGAACGAAAAGGATCTTGTCAGACGATTGCGTGTGTGTGGAGGGAAAATCGGAGCGAGCTTGGCAACCCTGAACAGTGACTGAGTTGGACTCTGAACTGAACTGTGTGAAACGCATCAGGCAGTTGGAATGGCTGATGTTCGAGGAAGCATTATTGCTCCGCAGATTATCCCAGGAAATGCCTTGGGAAATCTGTGACCCGGAAACTGAGGTAGCTGCAGTTGTGTATATTAGGGGAAAGCCAGAATGATTGCCCTTTTAACTTAAGAAATAGAGTATACCATCTGAAGTAGGCCTCCTTACTGTGTGATGATTCATAGAAGAAAAACCCTAAGTATCTTTCAAGTTAAAAGCCTGAGAGAGGAGAGAGATGATGATGGTGATGATGATGATGATGATGAGATCCTCATGATGGGAAAAAAAAAAAAAACAGCAAGAAAGAGACACTGATTTTCCTACCTGGGCAGGTTTAATTGACAGGTAGTTGCAATTCTTACTAGTCCTCTCCCTATGCCCTTGTCATGGGTTCAGCAGCAGCAGTCATTTTTCTTTAAGCAGTAGCTGGTGTAGCACTGTGTTTTGGATTTTTAG